>JASPKZ010003637.1:0-47252 GCA_030220185.1 Diploptera punctata | reverse complement strand
TTTTGAGCTAGAGACTTGATTTTTTTGTACAAACATTCACTGCATGATACATAATGATGTGTTTAAGTTTCATTCTTGTGAGACATTTATTTTATGAGTTATTAAAAATTATATTTAAAAAATTGCATATATTATAATTAAATGGGTTCCACAATTTTTTAGTAAAATGTCTGATTTTTTACAAGACCCCTAAAATATTTAGAAAAAGATCATGCATTAGAATTCTTATAATATGGATACAAAGGGAGAAAAAAATAATGATGTACCTTATGTGTGGAATTACAAAAAAAAAAAAAAGAATAATTACATACATTTTATTTTTTATTTCTTAAAATACTACTTCAATCATGAAACCCATGCACTACTTTGTTACCCATTGTTTTTAGGACATGCAGTAAAAATCTGAACCTTCTACGACAAAATTTCTGAATTCCATTCAATTTTGAATGTACAAAAATGTAGTGGAAATAAAAGTGTAGAAAAGTAAGTTTAAAGATTTGCACGCAGGTAATATTTAACTGGCGCAGCCTTTTAACTCTGACGTAATTTAGGGCACTTAGAAGTGGCATAGGCCTCTGAAACTTTGCCAACATATACATTAGACTACATACTATTCTTTAGTACAAAAAAAAAATCCAATTTTGATCTCAAATAGTGAATTTTTTACCCATCACCCCCTTAAGTACAAATTATATTCATTACAATTTCTGAACAAGTAAATTATAATTTATTACAATTTTTGTGTATTATTCATCAGTGGATAGGGTGAAAAATACTTGAAAATGGAACAAGTGAAGAAGAATATATTAATGATAATATATTATTCAATAAAACATTTGAATATTGATAATTTTCAATTCAGAAAAAACCATAAACAGTACCTCAAGGCAAAATGATAGTATCATATTAAATGACACAAAACAAAATGTGATGGTCACATGGTCTCGATAGGAGCAATTTTTCTTATTGCTTATACTTTGCTATATGGCTATGATATGCATCTCACAAAGGAACCAGTCAACTGTTGCATGCCGAATCCTACCTTGATATTTCTCTCAGAGAAGCGTTGTGATGTATCAAGGCCATGTCCAAAAAAAATGCCTTTTTTAACTGCAAAACACCAAAATCCAGCGCAAAATATATCATTTGAATTATGGGGAAATGATACAACTGACGAATTGGTAGATCGTATAACCTTCACTATCTGCCGTCCACGCCGCGTCCGCCTCTCCACTCCGCTCTGACTTAAGCAGAAGAGAGCCCATATGCTATACACAATGGGTTGCTATTGCTGGATTCTGACTTAGATTTCTGTACTTTGCGGTTAAAAGAAGTTTTTTTTGACACGGTCTTAGTACCTCACAACGCTTCTCTGGGAGAAAGTTAAGGTAGGAATCGGAATGCAATCATTGGCAGTTCCCTCGTCATACTTTAATGTACAAAGTAGAATAAATGTAAATGCGCAGTTTGTAAGTAGGCTATAAATTTTATTCCTTAGTATAAATACAGTATGATAAAAAAATCTACAAACACAGTGATTCTCAATTCTACGGATTTATTGGTAAAAATTGTATTTAAGAAGTTTTAATTATTTTACAATTATATTTTATAATGAGTATATTTATTATTTTGGCTCTAAAATAAATAAAGGGAAATCTAACATCGTAATACGTTATTTGAATTTATTCGACATCTATTTATATTACATTTTAAAGGATTTAGGTACGTACTCCTTATATTGACGACATAATAGTTCATCATCAATCTAAACATATATATAAAGGGCTTCCAATATAAAACCGGACCGGCCTTACGGAGTTTCACCCGGCCTTACGGAGTTTCACCCGGCACGCAGTGCTGTCTCTTCCTCCCGCAATTCACCCTGCCTGCCACCCGTCCTTGAACTGTTTCTTACCTTATAGAAAATGCTAGAAATGTCCTCCCGCAGTTAAACAGGCATTATACCGAGTAAACATATTTAGATTGACACGCTGTAGTTCGGGCATTGTCAAGTTTCTGATTTCATTTCTTATGTTGTTCTTCAGTTCTTCCAATGTGTGCGGATTTGTTTTGTACACTTTGTCTTTCAAGCTACCCCACAAATAAAAATCTTTCTTATTTTGTACTGAACCAGTGGTCTCAAATTTAGTCACAAGATCGTGGATTGTCGATCTGGAAGGAGGTAATTGTCCAGGGAAGTTCCGAATAAATTCCTCGCGAACGCGACGAGCTGTTTCGTATTTGTAATAACATTTACACACATAAATGCGCTGCTCTAATGTCAGCTGACGACTCATCTTGTCGAACGATAGTAAACTGACTAGTTCAAGGACGAGCGGCTGGAGAGTGAAATGCGGACGAGGAGAGAGCGCTGCCTGACGGGTGAAACCCCGTGAGACCGGTCCGGGTTTATATTGGAAGCCCGGTATATATATATATATATATATATATATATATATATATAAGAAAGATAAATGTTTGTATTGGATTTGCCCGGTGGTGTAAAGGATAGCACGCTGGGGTACCAACTCAGAGGTCTCATGTCATATATATATATATATATATATATATACACATAAGTATACATTATATCAGATTTTTAGTATAAACCAGATTCCAGAGAATCAAATTGGAAATATAATGGCATGTACTTCAGTTATGTGTAGACTTCAAAAAGGCACATGATTTAATCGAGAGGGAAAAAATGTGTAATGTCTTTAAAAAGTTTGGATGTCCTTAAAAAATAGGCTTCTTTGAATGTTTCTAAATAGCACCGGGATAGGATGCGGGTGGTGAAACAATTTTCAGATACTTTTAAAATTCACAATGGGTTAAATCACAGTCTCCTATCTCTTTCATTTTTCTAGAGCATACAATCAAATCTCCAGAGGATAAAGAGGGAGTGTAACTCAATGGTATATGTGATGTGGGTCCTAGTATTGCACGTCGTAGCTCAGTTGGTTAAGATAGTAAGCTTACAAGCTGGAAAGTCGGGGAACTCAGCCAGGATTTTTAACTGTGGTTGACTAGGATCTAACAGAAAAATGAGTACCAGACATTTGTTTTGGGGATAAAGGCGACTGTCATGTAAGGCTGGCAACCCGGCTTAGATCTAGTTGCAATTGAGGGCATGGAGCTTTAACCTCCCAATATCCCAAGGGCCTCCTAAGGCCTGTAGTGGAATCATTTATATTTATGTGGTAATAGTAGGCGATAGGAAATATGAAAGCCAGTACACACATTTTATTAAACAGCACGATACCTGTATAAAACAGTTATATTTGTATTTATTTATGGACGCGAAACAGTCTCTTATTTAAGAGAGGAGAAAAGAATATGAGTATTTGAAAATAAAGAAGCTAAAACAATTACGGACCAAAGAGATAAAAAATGCATAAAACAGCAGAACAGTGAGCTTCATGTGAAACCTGATACGATAAGAACAATTAAGTAACTCAAGTAACGTAGTTTAGGATGAGTTGGAAATGGACAGCTAATGACAAACGAGGGAAATTTTGAGGAAGTGGCTGAATTCAAATACCTAGGAACAATATTCACAAATAGGAATGAGATGCACAAAGAAATTAAACATAGGCTCAATTTTGGAAATGCATGCTATTATGCATTGCAGATACTTTTGATGTCCCAACTCCTTTCAAGAAACGTTAAGCTGAAAATATATAAAACTATTATTCTACCAGTTATATTATATGGGTGCGAAACATGGACTCTTACTTTAAGGGAGGAAAGGAGATTACGAGTATTTGAGAATAAAGTACTTAGGAAAATTTTTGGATCAAAGAGAGATGAACAGACAGGTGAATGGAGAAGACTACATAACAATGAACTACATGGTCTTTATAGGAAGCCAGATATAATAAGAACATCAAGTCTCGTAGACTGCGATGGGCAGGACATGTTGCGCGTATGGGGAATGAAAGACGTGCATGGAAGCTTCTTGTAGGAAAGCCAGAGGGAAAACGCCCAGTTGGTAGACCAAGAATGAGGTGGGAGAACAACATTAACTATGATTTGAGGGAAGTAGATTATACAGGGAATGATTGGAAAACATTAGCTCAGGATAGGGATGTATGGAGAGGTTATGTCCACGCGGCCATGAATCTACGGGTTCGATAGTGCCAGTGAGTAAGTAAATAAGTAAGTAAGTTTAGGATGAGCAGGACATGTGGCATTAATGGGGAATAAAAGAGGGGCAAAGAGGTTTCTTTTAGGAAAAGCAGATGGAAAGCGCAAAATATCGAGGCAATAATGAGATGGGAGGATAACATTAACGATGATTTGTACGGGGGGGGGGGTAACGTGATCGCACTACAGGCATTAGGAGGCGCTTGGGCTATAGGAGGTTAAGGAACTCACTTTTTTAGACAATCGACACGAGATGTCAGCCAGGTAGTGAGCTCTGCGTGACTCTCACCTTTACCCTCAAAACGTACTTGTACTACTTATTTCCGTTAGAGGCTGATTCAACCCCATGGTCAGGATGCTGCCAGAAGGTTCAGGCCTGTTTAAAAATCTGGAATCCGCGACCTACCGACTTGTAGCTTTTTACTTTAACCAACTATGCTACGGCGAGCATCAACTGTGTTTTGATGGAGGTGAATTATAGGGGAATAATTGGAAAATATTTTCTCAGGTTAGGGATATATATATATATATATATATATATGGAGTACTTATGTCCGCGCGGCCCTGAATCTCCAGGCCGAGAGTACCAGACAGTTATTTACTTTGTTAGTTGTTGAATAGTAGTAGTACACTACATCCCCTCTGGTGGTATATTTACCATGTTCGTGATGGAGGGGGTTGTGTGCATAAATGACCCGGTCCAGCTATGCCGGAGGAAGTATTACTGCTGGAAGGGTCTCTCACGTAGGAAGGTCTAAGATGATACAAAAGACTAAAATAGATACCTTGGTCGAAAGACTGACCCTTTTCTACTGTAAGAATACAACCGTTAAAAACGCGGACATGGGTTCCACGAAGTAAAATTTTGCGAAGATAAAAAAAAGAGTTCTTCATTCGAGAAAATAAGATGCGCACTGGACAGGAATCCTTAGGGAACAAGGAGGAGAGGAAGACCAAAAATAACTTGGAAGAAGACTATTGAAGGAGAAATACGTGAAGTGAGAAAAGCTTTGTTAAAGGTGAAGAAGTTGGCAGATGATAGAGATAAATGGAGAAATTCAATTGTGTCCCTATGCTCCAGCTAGGAGCGATAGGAAATGATGATGATGATGATGATTCGGGTAAACGGGATTTGAATAAAATTGTATGAATACAACTCAAAACAACGGATCCACCATAAAATTTATAAACTAGTGCATTCTAGTACAGTGTGTAAACGTAAAATGTTCTTATGTACCTGGGAATGTGGAATGTTCGAACATTATACAGTAGTGGACATTAGAAATATTAAGGTAAATTATACAGAGAATTATTGGGGGAAATTGATCGTTATAGGGATATATGGAAATCTTATGTCCGCGCCCGACAATTAACCTCCCCCGGTTCGATAGCGCAAGCAATTATTTAATAGTGAACTGCTTACTATATATTGTGCAATACTTCGTAAAGAAAGAATAGTAGTGCTTCATTTTGTTTTTAACTGGTTTTTTTTTTCCTAACTCCAGTCTACGAAGAATGACCTAGACGTGAACTCCGATTCCGATTGAGGGCCTTTCCACTTTTTCAGCGGTTGCCCTTTTACCAGCCGGCTGCTGGCCTTTCACATCCACATGTGTCAATCACAGAGGTAGATGATCTACAGCCAGTGTAGGGTTTACATGTGGTTAGCATGTCGAGTCCCCCAGCCGTTATAGCTGGTTCCTCAACCTGGAGCCGCTACTTATTGTAGCTACCCCAATTGCCTCACGATGCTGGGTGGGCACCGGTCCCATACTGGCCGAAATACCATGAGAAAATTTCTTCCCCCATGGAGACTCGAACCAGCGCAAGTCCCGTAGCTCTGCGCCAAGGCTTCCTACCTTAACCGCTCGGCTACGGCGTGAACTCGAGATCCTAATACGAAACATATTTGTATAGTTTTTGAGAACATGTCCTCTTCGGACAGCATACATTTACTATAATTTTTGCGCTAACCCAGTAACATACTGCATACATTCATTCCCGTGCTATGACGGTTCCAGATCTTATACTGGAGACGAAGTTTGTTTGGAAGGAATTTGCTATCTTAGCACTTAGTACTGCGAGAGGCAGGAGGTATTACTGTATTACGCAAGGTAAATACATTGATCAATCACTGAAAAACAAAAACTTTTAAGGTAATTACGTCTATCTTTGTGGTCTTGGGGAAACTTCGCAGTCTCGTAAGGGTTCAATCCCCGGTCCGGACAAGTTTCTGGATTTTTTTTTGTTTTTTGTCACCTATAAGAAAAATGTCGGGAAACTTTCGGTCCTCTAACCTCATCTGGTCATCATAATCATATATATAGAGCTCTCTCTTTCTCTCTCTCTCTCTCCTCTCTCTCTTCTCTCTCTCTCTCTCTTCTCTCTCTCTTCTCTCTCTCTCTTCTCTCTCTCTCTCTCTTCTCTCTCTCTCTCTTCCTCTCTCTCTCTTCTCTCTCTCTCTCTTCTCTCTCTCTTCTCTCCTCTCTCTCTTCTCTCTCTCTTCTCTCTCTTCTCTCTCTCTCTTCTTCTCTCTCTCTCTCCTCTCTCTCTCTCTTTCTTTCTTTCTTTCTTTCTCTCTTTCTTTCGAGAGAGAGAGAGAGAGAGAGAGAGAGAGAGAGAATGTTGTGTTGTCTCGGAGGAGGCCCTGACATTGAGCTGATCACTCATTCAAGGAAGCCCTTCATGTCCTTATGTGGTCAGAAAGTATGTGTGTGATCCATAGTTTTAAATCCATCCTTCTCCCGACAGGTAGGCGTGTGGCACATAAAAGTACATATAAGGTGAGAGGTTAAACTTCGTTAATATAATGAAAAAAAATACTTATTGGTTTGAGCAGGCTGGTTCTTTATCACCATCATCATGATCACCTCTCTTATTAGAACTGATATTGGAAACTGCATTCACTTTCATCACACGTCTGAATTCCAAATTCATTCCCATATTGTCAGTAACGTCAGTCACAATTCCGTCATTTCTCAATATTTAGCTCATTCTTCTTCTTACAGAACCCTCTCCAGACCTCTTCCGTAATAGCTTCCACGTCTTTATCGCTCAATTCTTTGTCACTTTTGTTTCAATCATTACCTTATCGGTGTGTAACATAAGTTTGAAATCAAAATATATACTTATTTCAGGGACGATATTTTTGAACTGGAGTAAAAGAAATACCCTCCTTTATCAATTATTTATTAAAACTAAATATATGGTTACACGTAGAAATTCATTATATAATGGAAATGGACAGCTAATGACAAATGAGGGAAATTTTGAGGAAGTGGCTGAATTCAAATACCTAGGAACAATAATCACAAATAGGAATGAGATGCACAAAGAAATTAAACATAGGCTCAATTCTGGAAATGCGTGCTATTATGCATTGCAGAGACTCTTGATGTCCCAACCCCTTTCAAAAAACGTTAAACTGAAAATATATAAAACTATTATTCTACCAGTTATATTATATGGGTACGAAACATGGACTGTTACTTTAAGAGAGGAAAGGAGATTACGAGTATTTGAGAATAAAGTACTTAGGAAAATTTTTGGACCAAAGAGAGATGAACAGACAGGTGAATGGAGAAGACAACATAACAATGAACTACATGGTCTTTACAGGAAGCCAGATATAATAAGAACAGTTAAGTCTCGTAGACTGCGATGGGCAGGACATGTTGCACGTATGGGGAATGAAAGACTTGCATGGAAGCTTCTTGTAGGAAAGCCAGAGGGAAAACGCCCAGTTGGTAGACCAAGAATGAGGTGGGAGAATAACATTAACTATGATTTGAGGGAAGTAGATTATACAGGGAATGATTGGAAAGCATTAGCTCAGGATAGGGATGTATGGAGAGTTTATGTCCGTGCGGCTATGAACCTACGGGTTCGATAGTGCCAGTGAGTAAGTAGGTAAGTAATCAATTATTTCATTACAATTAAAGCCCTATTTCCTTAAGAAATTAATCATATCTTGTCTTGTACATTACCTGCTTGTAACTTTTTTCGTCTAGATACGAATAATTTAGTGCATTATCTAAAATGATGACAAATGATTCTGGCATATTGGATAAAAATATTCCTTTCATCCATTTTTCAAAATTGTGTTGGTTCATGTATCAGTGATAGTCACAATTACTGCTTCCTACCTTGGCGGTTATCTGCACTATAGCTCTCAGGTACATTGAAAACGTCATAGTGCTGCTAAGATTTATTAACAGTAATATTATTATCCAGGGAATGATTGGAAAACATTAGCTCAGGATAGGGATGGAGAGCTTATGTCCGCGCGGCCATGAACCTTCGGGTTCGATAGTGCCAGTGAGTTAGTTACTTAATATTATTATCCAGCCTAATATAATATCATATAGTGTATTTCCTTTCCGGATTGTCTTAAAACTTTAATTTTGTAAAAGAATACACGACTAAATTAAAATGTATCTTTCGATTCTGTATTTACTTAATTTTAACTCAGTACTTTCCAAAAACCTTTTTAAAGATTTTGCGCCTTGTGGAAAGTGTAGTCTTTGTTTTATTTTCTTGAATAGTTTGATATCTGTGATAACTATTTTTCTGTTAAAAATTATTGAACTGTATTTCTAATAGCGTCCCGCGCCGTAGCCGAGAGGTTATGGCAGAAAGCCTTGGCGCAGAGCTACGGGACTTGCGCTGGATCGAGTCTCCATGGGGAAGAAATTTTCTCATGGTATTTCGGCCAGTATTGGACCACCCAGCATCGTGATGCATTTGGGTAGCTACAATAAGTAGCGGCTCCAGGTTGAGAAAACCAGCTATAACGGCTGGGAGACTCGACATGCCGACCACATGTCACCCCTACACTGGCTGTTGATCATCTACCTCTGTGATTGACACATGTGGATGTGAGGCCAGCAGCCGGCTGGTAGGCTAAGGGCCTTGTAGGCCTGTCGCGTCAGGAGTTTTATTTCTAATAGCACATTTTTAAAATATCCAGGTCATTTCTTTTTCCGTCTGTTAATATATATATACCCCCATTTTACTGTGCTCAGCTTGATCTTTATAACTATCTTCTTCCTAATTTATATAATAAAACATTTAAGATTTTCCACAGTAATCCGCTTTGGTGAAAACCTGAGAAAATTTTGTTTCGACTCCTCTTCATATTTTTCATAGTTATTGCTGATCAACTGACGGGGTTGACTTATTTTTCTGAATCTGATATATACAGTATCCATCCATCCATAGTAATTCTGCCCGGGGGCAGGTCTTTCACTGTAATCATAGTATTTTCATGCTATGCTTTTCAGCTTTACTAGGGAAGTATATGTGTGGTAGCTTCCCGTTGCTTTCTACACCGGTGAAGGATGATGATGATGATAATGATAAGGGTGATGATCGTGGCCGGATGATTTTTGGGGACCGTTGAGCCCTAAGCTTTATGACATTTGTCTTACAGGCGAGGAAAAACCCCGAAAAAAACTCATCCAGGAAGCTCGTCCCGACCGAGGATCGAACCCGGGCCCGCAGCGTGACAAGGCAGCACGCTACCTCAAGACCCCAGCGGTGGACATATACAGTATAATATCCAATAATTTAATACAATGCACAATTCGAACTGATTGAAACCCAGGAATAACCTAAAATACAGTATATCCCTGTTGTAAAGGATAGTGATGGAAATTCATTTTGGTATATCACGTGACACACCTACTCTCACCCGCACACTTGATACCCCTCAAACAAAACGGTGTTTGGTCACTTAAGTGTACAAATTATATCTTTTTTTTTAAATGAAATTCTAGACCGTCTATAAGATTGTAACGATTAGCATAGCAGAAGTTCTCGGGTTGAATTTCTTTAACTGTACTAAATCACTCCCACTGGCTCTATTTTTTTCTTTTTCATCGTAGGTTCATGGCCGCGCGGACATAAACGCTCCACGCATCCCTATCCTGAGGTAATATTTTCCAATCCCCTGTATATTCTACTTTACTCAAACCATGGTTAATGTTATTTTCCTACCTCATTATTGGTCTATCAACTGACCGTTTTCCCTCTGATTTTTCTTCAAGAACTTTCCAAGCCCCTACTTCATTCCCCATTCGTGCAACATGTCCTGTCCATCGCAGTCTACGAGACTTACTATCTGTTCTTATTATATCTGGTTTTCTATAGAGATCATATAGTTCATTGTTAAGTATTCTTCTCCATTTGCCAGTCTATTCATCTCTCTTTGATTCAAAAAGTTTTTCGAGAACTTTATTCTCAAATATTCCTAATATTTTCTCCTCCCTTAACCCGTCAGAACACGCGCATAATTTTGCACCGTTACCACACGCGCTGGGTATTTTTTGCCCGAAACTTTATTAAGTGATATTAACAGCAAAATGTAATTTTTAGAATATTCTATAATTATATATTTATTTTGACCATGACTATCCTTCATTTGACCATGTCTAAATTATTTATTGTTTAATTTAACAATACATAAAATAAGATCTAAGTATGTACTACATTTTCTTCACAAACATGCTGTAGTATAATGTATTAGTTCAGTGCCAACAAAAATGATGAAAAAGTCATATATATTTAGCAGCCACTCACACACTATGTTCACTTCCTGAATCGGGATTTACCCCCCCCCTAAAAAAATTAACAATGCACATGAGCATTAACTACACAATAATGTTCTTCAGAAAAATACTGCAATATTATGTTTCTTGTTCAGTGCTAACATTAATTAGAAATAAATATTGATTATAGCATTTGGGAGCCACTCACTCAAACACTATTGTCACTATTGGCACACCCCTCGCAGAAAGGTACAGAATGTTCTTTACAGATCATCTTGGTACAGCTGTGGCATGAAGTAGTTGTTTTACGATCTTTCTTCTTCGGACATACTTCACATCGAACTGAAGACATCTTCATACATTTCTGTGTTGATTGGGTTTGTTCCTCCACACCAGCCAATCTTCGAATAGTGGATCTATTTTCTCCAATAAGTTCCATCTTTACCTTTGTAACTAACAAACTGAGACAGTGGAGCATCATCCTCATAGTCTTCATTACTCATAGTTGCTTCCTGTTCTGTATCAGAATTATGTTCACTTTCGGAGAGATGATCGGCTTCATCTCCTGATTCATGTTCAATAACATCTTCATCTTCATTTAGCCAGTTTACTATTTGTCCACTTTGCCTATATTATAAGTCCATTTTGTAATGGAAAATAGAAATGGCGCACAAATAAAATGATTCACTAATTTATGTTACTTATTCACACGCGCTGGGTAATTCTTACCCAATCTTGATATATGCATCCATAAACTCCTGCAGTCACAGGAAAACTAACTAAATCTTACATACAACAATGCAAAAATATCTGAAAGAAAGGTACTGAAAACGGCAGATAAATTTAAATTCAAACACAGTGTTGCCAACAAAAAGAATAACGTCTGGGTATTTTTTACCCTGGCGCCTGTGCTTACGGGTTAAAGTAACAGTCCATGTTTCGCATTAATATAATATAACTGATTGTACCATATAACATTTATTTATTTCTAAATAAGTGAAATTGGGTTCACTCAATCGCATGAGGATTAGAGTCACTATTCAATACTAATAAAATTCATATTAGTCACTATTTCTAGTTCATTAGATGAAATAGGATGTATTAATACTTTTTAGAAGTAATCCAAATTACTATTGTTCTGTAGTTGTGAGCTAAGGCTTTGTAGGCGTATATTATGTATAGAACGAACGAACAAATCTGCATAGAATGCGGCTTTTGATGGCGGCTATTATGCAGTTATGTCGACTGTAAATTTTTGTCGACATGGGTACGAAGGCCGAGCCCATTAACCCCATGTTGTTGAGTTTTGAAGTGTTGAAACACACTTTGAATGATATTATATTGTATAAATATTGTGTGATTTAGTTTATATTTGCGTCATTCGTTCTTTCCATGGCTGTGTACAGTAGCGTATTTGGGCTCCGGTGTAATTGGCTCTTGTGTGACCTAATTAGGTTTGATTGTGTTTATTTGTTATTATTTTATTTAGTTTTATCCCATTTCGCTGGTATGGGTGACCATTTTGAATGTTAACTGTTGCCCATGCATTGGATTGGGTGACCGTTCTAAAATGTGCAGTTTATTTTTGCTATTAATTTCGATTTTTTTTTGTAAATATTTTAATTTATTATGGTAAAATATAATGGATTGTACGTTTTTATGTATATTTTAATTAATTCCTAGGCTGTTTTGAGCTAAAGAAGCTTTGTGAAAGCCCAAGAATTAGTGCAATAAGACACGGACCGCCTAGAATTGGTCAAGCGACAGTCTGTGATATTTTTCTAGTGATGGGTGACCGTGGTGAATTTTGTCACTTTTTTCTGAGTTTTTTCGATTGTGTATAATGTTTTTTTGTAAATATTTTAATTTTGTTTTATTAAATATGATTAAATATATGTTTTAATATAGATTATAATAATTTCTTAGGCTATTTTGAGCATAAAATGCTTTACGAAAGCCTCGAATTTAGCGTTACGAAACACGGACCGCCTCGAAAATATTAGGACTTTGAAATTTTTCTTGTATTTTAGGACTCTAATATTTTTCCATAGGTCTTTCAGCGGACCTCTTGGAATATTGGCGGATAGTGGTCCCGTCGTTTGGGGTTCCACGTTCGCGGTGATTGGTTTTAGTAATTAATGGACTTTGAATTTCTTTTTTTTTTTTTTATGTTTTGTATAGTCGATAACCAGGGACTACTTATTTATACAGTAAAGTGAAGATCGGAACATTGTATAATGAGTAATAAGATTTATTTCTTCAAGCAATTACAGTTTCATAAATATAACTTTAAAAATGTGATGAATATTTTCTGTAGTATATTACAGTATTACCTTTATATTACACACGTTACTTTGAATAGAGAATTATGTTCTGTTACGTACACGTTATTCTAATCTGTGTTGAAGTTATAACATTTAGTGCATACAAATTATTTCCCTTATGATTGAAGGTTCTTGGATATTGTATCGTGCCATATTCTTATTGTGCCGATTTTTTTTCTGGCCTCTTATCTTTCAGCTTTGAAGAAGGAAGAAGTAACAGCTCTGAATCGTCGGGACGCGTCGGTACATTAAAATATGTCAGCACGGCGCAATACTGAAGTAACTTAAATCGCCATATTGCCTCCAATTTAGATATGAGAATTAACGAAACTCGGTTAATAAATTTGAAATTAAAGTTCAGGAATGGCGTCATGCGGACACATGACTCTATATTGCCTTCGACGTGGTAACCAACGGTTTTGCTCTTCGGAGCTGTCGTGCCACGGATTATAAATTCTATACATACTTACTTACTTACTCACTGGCACTATCGAACCCGTAGGTTCATGGCCTCACGGACATAAGCTCTCCATACATCCCTATCCTGAGCTAATGCTTTCCAATCATTCCCTGTGTAATCTACTTCCCTCAAATCATAGTTAATGTTATCCTCCCACCTCATTCTTGGTCTACCAACCGGGCGTTTTCCCTCTGGCTTTCCTACAAGAAGCAAGTCTTTCATTCCCCATACGTGCAACATGTCCTGCCCATCGCAGTCTACGAGACTTAACTGTTCTTATTATATCTGGTTTCCTGTAAAGACCATGTAGTTCATTGTTATTTAGTCTTCTCCATTCGCCTGTCTGTTCATCTCTCTTTGGTCCAAAAATTTCCTAAGTACTTTATTCTCAAATAAATTCTATACATGCAGTAAGTATTTTTATGGAGTAATTGAATTTTATTGTCTATAAAATTGTTATTCTAATGTTAGTGTTTATAAATTTTCAATCGTGTAATAAAGTCTCATATTGTTCTTTAATGTACTTTTTACTTTTAATGGAATTCAGATTAATGGAATTATAGCTCCAGACGCTGTTATTGAAGGCCATTACTCGACGTGTGTATGGTGTATGTATTGTTTGTTAATCATAGCCAGGAGGAAATGTAAAAGAAGAGGAGGACGTGCTGTGTTTTGTAGTCGATCCATTTCCAGCCAGATGTAGTTATTTTCTATTAAAATACAAGATTTCCTTTTTCCTTCACTTCCTTTTCTTTCTTTAGTTCGTCGGTAGCATTGCGTGCTTTATTGCAGGGTCTCGTTTGTCAACATTTCTCTCCACCCTATCGTTTCCGTTCTTCATATACATAGGGGAGATGAAGGTGCTAAATATAGGGTGAAAAAAATGAGGGAGAGTTCCTTTTACTTCTCACACCCCTTTACGATGATGCATGTATGTAGTGGTTGGGATTGATCTTGAGGGAGCTATGGACCATTAAGTTATTATTCAACACCATTATTATCCCTGCATCTTGTACCATCACCAATCCAATAGAATTTTTTAAATTTCCTTAGGCGTTATAAACTTGAATGATAAATAAAAGGAATGAAACCGTAAGACTGTAGGTTTGAAATGTGGATGCTGTGATTAACAAATGAAAACAGAGGGAGTCATGTGGCTAGAGTGACGCAATTATTTAATTTTAATATCAGTTTCTTAATCGGATTCTCTTATTCTCTATTCAAATAGCTAATCAGTATTTATCACAAGGCTGCTTGAATTTAGTTGCTGACCATATTAGACTATCAAAAAGTCTATCGTATAGCCGGAATCGAACCCGGAATAGTTTTGACACGCCGAGCATTACAACACAAAGGAGATCCTTACACATGAATTATTTTAAAAGAAATGTAGGATCAATTCTGGGACTACAACGTATAAATTTGACAGCAATTGTTATGAAAAAATCAAGTTTCGAAGTCAATTGTACTGGTTACTGTTGCTGCCTATCAGATGCTGTGGGAAATCGCATAATAACAGATTATTGTGTCGAAATTCCTTAACCTAGGTTTCATTTATGGCCACTTTTAGACCTAATACCTATTAGAGTTAATATACATAAAATTTAGGCCTACTTGTTATATATTAATTCTTCTTCTTCTTCTTCTACGCATGAAAGCTGGCAGCTTGTTGCGTGTTCATTCACTATAGGTCCGGGGTATGGTGACGTCCTTCCATCGTAGTTGTGGTCGGCCTAAAGGCCTTTTCTGCTGAGGTGTCCAGTCACGTACTTTCTTCACTGATCTACTATTCTCCATTCTATCTATGTGATCGTTCCAGTTTAGTCTTCTATCATTTATCCAGAGGTTTATAGGTTCAAATTCACATTCTTCTCTAATAACAGAGCTGCGAATTTTCTCTCTCGGCGATTTTCCTACGATTTTCCTTAAAACTTTCATTTCGGTTGTTCATTGTTAAATTTTGAAAATGCGTTTAGCTCCAGCAGTTATTATAGTTAAATGTATAACCCTTGAGAACCCAACAAGTCTCAATTGTTTAAGTTTTAAACCCCTCAAAAATCTATTCATAAACATAAAGTAGGCCTAAAATGCTCCCTAATTTTTTGTATAATAAGCTGCTGAGTTAAAATCATGAAACTGAGTATACCCCGTCCTGGATTCTACAGAAGTACTCGTCGATCCCGGTGATGGATTTTTTCAGAGCGTAAAAATCCTTGAGTTTGTTTTTATGGAATATAATTAAAACCGTGATTCATGCGCAGAACAGCGGGTTACACCAGATGGGATCGGAAAAGGAACACCGATATCTTAAAAGAATTGAAGACTACGCCAATTTTGGAATATATTAAACAGTACCAACTAAATTGGAAACACCATCTTGATAGAATGAGTTCAAATCGGATCCCCAAAGCTGTTTATAATTATATACCAAGAGGACGAAGATCACTGGGCCGTCCTATGAAACGCTGGAGGGAAAATTTTCTATAGGATCGTAACAGGCCTTGGCCTAATACTTGGAAGGAAGAAGAAGAAGAAGAAGAATTAAAACCGTAGGTCCCATATCGTAAATTTGCGGAGTATAAAATAACCGCAGTCCCAAAATACTAGACTTTAAACAAAATGTATTAGCCCTTTCGAGCCAAGAATTACGATCCTAATATCTTAAGCTGTGAAAGAGCATTGTAAAATAGAATAATACATACATGCCGTCCTCCCTATATTTACATGCGAAAATTACTGGATTATCACATACGTTAACCTGTAGTAGACCTAATATGAATGTGTGTCTTATCAGCTGAGTCTAGTCCATATTATTTCAGTTAAACACAGTAGCAACCATATCTTTTAATTTTCCTGTAGATGACAATAAAAGCAATAAGTTATGGAAATTAACTATTTGACCTTTAGAGATTTCGAAGACAAATAGCTTCATTTTATGATTAGATTTATTGGTATAGCCAATATTCATAACTTTTTCATTTAATTAGTTCGTTACATAATTAAACATTAGGTGTAGTAAAATCTTTGCAGTAAATACCGCTGTGTGTGTAACTCAATAATAATAATAATAATAATAATAATAATAATAATAATAATTATACGTGGATGCAGGAAATAAGAACTGGAATGAGAGCAAGAGGACTGGAAGACATGGATTGGATGGAGAGAGACGAGTGGAGAAGAAAAATAAAACTTTGGGCACAGAAAGATGTGTAAACATTAAAATTCTGTATATAAATAATAATAATAATAATAATAATAATAATAATAATAATAATAATAATAATAATAATAATAATGACTAATGAGTTTCTATTGCTGCAGTCGCTTTCCCCATTTATAGTCTCCACTGTTTCTATCCAAATTCAGTTCTCTGGTTCACATCCCTCTCAGAACATTTTGTTTCAGCTTATATTTTGGTCTTCCTCTCATTGCTCTTCAGGAATAATAATAATAATAATAATAATAATAATAATAATAATAATAATAATAATAATAACAATTTGGCATAACTGTGCAATGCAATGGACATCAATAAATACAAAATTAATAAGGAAGAGTATATGCTAACCTAAGTTTTGGAATAATATATAACGAAAAATAATAAAAGTATACATTATAATGTGCCGGGCCGTAGCTGAACGGTTTAATACATGATGTTGGCGTAGAACTACGTGACTTTGGCTAGTTAGAGTCATCATGGGGGAAGAAATTTTCCCCCATGAAATTTCGGCCATTATGGAAACGATGCCTACTGAGCATCATGATGAATTTGTGTAGCTACAATAAGTACCGGCTCCTGGTTGAGAAAAACCTGTGATAATGGCTTGGGGACTGACATGCTGAACACATGTCACCCATATTCTGGCCAGATGTGAATCCACCTTAACACATGTGGATGTGAGGCCAACAGTAGGCTTATGGGCCTGTTGCGCCATCGAATCCAGAATTTACATTATTATTATTATTATTATTAAAATAATTCATGATAATTCTGTTGATTTATTAATCATAAAATTAAAATAATGATATAAAATTATAAAATTGATACTTCGTAAGGTCCGTCTCCTCTACTTTGTAAATTATTAATTCTCTGTAGGCCTTTCGTCCCTTCATCAGCAGACGGAGGAGGAGATATCTACTGACCCTGAATGTAATACTGCAATTATCTTCTTTTATTCTAATTTTAGAAGAGCAAGATGAGTAAAATGTTTGCAGTTGCATAAAATATTACATATTTACTTACTTATATAGATCTTCGCACTGAGCAGTGAGTGCTGTACTTGCTATTCTATAGAAGTAAAAGATGTCACCATTTATTGTTTCTGTCAAATAATTTATTTATAGTGAACTGGTTATCTCTACTGTAGCGTTGAGACGTGAATTAGAAAGTCTTCGATTGGAATGCCATTACCTGGGCCCATTTCTTCATTTCCTAATATCATTAAAATCGGGGCACTTCCTTAAAGTAGCCAAATGCCTCGTCATCTAATTAGTAACGCGCAAGAATGGACTAACGAGATTCCCTCCGTTACTATATTTTATCATATACTAGCTAATTCCCGGTGTGCGCTGGTACACCTAAATAAATGATGTGTTTTTGCATTTAGTTGAATAAAAAACTCCAAGCGCGACAGACATAGAAGGCCCTTGGCTGACCATCCAGTTGCTGGCTTCACATCCATATGTGTTAATCACGGAAGTAGACGATCATCTAGCCACTGTAGGGGTGACATGTGGTCAGCATGTCGGGTCCCGCAGCCGTTATAGCTGGTGTTATCAACCTGAAATCTCTACTTATTGTAGCTACCCAAATTCCTCACGATGCTGGGTGGGCACCGTTCCCATACTGGCCGAAATTCCATGAGAAAAATGTCATCCCCCATGGAGACTCGAACCAGCGCAAGTCCCGTAGCTCAGCGCCAAGGCTTCTTGCCTTAACCACGGCGCGGGACTGAAATAAGTAAAAGGAAAAATAAATATAAATGTATATCGTTACTGTTTTTAGATACCCCGTGCTGATTCCCGGCGTTGCCCGGGAATCTACGCATCCCGATGTACTTGGCATAAATGAGCTGAAAGACAAAATTCGTTATTTTGAGTTATCCGTAAAAGAATACCCACCGTGCGCTGCTATGATTGCCCGGGAATCTACCTATCCCGATCTTCTTGGCATCAAAGAAAGACAAAAATGGTTATTGTGAGTTATCCTTAAAAGATAAAAATATGCTGTCGCGGGCTTTTCTGTAGAGTTTTTTTTTACAATCCTGTGTACAATAAGTTTGTGTACTTGTTATGGTTTAGGCAGCGTAAGTCATTTAAGGGTAAAAAAAGGGGCTTTTCAAGATTTGTACTACTAAGGGTATTTTTAAGGGTGTAGGAGTTGAGAATCTCAACTCTCTTATAGCCTATGTTCATCCTGGGAATATCCTGAACATTTTGCAAAAAAACCCATTACAATCGGATCAACGGTATGGTCGCGAATAAAGTACGAACAAACAAACATTCATTTTTATATACAGTAAAACTTGCTCAAAGCGGAATCACATGGGACCAATTTTTGTTTCCACATTAGACAAAATTCCGCATTATAAAAAACTTAAACTTATTACAAATCTTAGATTATAGAGTACCGTATATGTCTTTTTATGTACCTTGGATTAATTGTAGTTTAGTATGTATGAGCGCCTTCGGCGGTAACGCGTGAAAAAAACAGTCCCGTTTCGTTAGCGTTAAACATGTCTGTTAGGTACGTATCGTGAAATTATAGTATGCAGTTTCGATTTCTGCTCACTAACTACACTTTTGTCCACATCCTTTGATTCTCCGCAAATTTCATTCCACACTACATTGCATCGCCATTTAAAACTGTCCAGCCAACTTGAAAATGCCTGGAAATCGTTATTCCTTAGGGCTTAGGGATTTAGCAACAGCTACAGCTTGATTTTGGTTCATCGGTACGGAAATTTGGAGATTTATCTTCAAATCATTTCCAATTTTCGTTTAATGACAATGATGCATACGTCTTAGCCATCTTTATTCCTGTAAATTCAGAACGCTACCTGTGAAAGATCAGTCTCAGAACTTAAACTAATTTAAGATTTTACAGTATAATGGTATTTGAAAGACAGGAATCTGGTATTTCGCATAACGGGTGTGCAGTGTGGCCGAAATAAAATTTCAGGTACAGGTAGAATCTATACTTTACCCGGCGGCAGGAATGATTCCTTATTGTTTTTTTTTGCATAACGAAAATTCAATTAAATGGAAACTAATTTATTTCTCTGCCTTTCCGCTTTATAAACATTTTTTTCATGAATTGTGTAGAAATATTCTTCCGTTTTTGCTTAGGACAAATTCCGTTTTATGTAAAATAAATACACGTAAAATTACTATTATTTCGCCGGAACCAATAAATTAGTTCACATTGGACAGATTTCCACATTATTCACGTTCCGGATTAAACAAGTTTTACTGTATATACATGTACTGGTATAGGATATACATTTTTAATCATAAGTAATGCCACGAGTGATTTCCAAATTATCGATAAATTCACGACTCACGAAGTGAGGAGTGTATTTATCTAGAGAATATGGAAATCAAGAGTGGCGTTTGTTAGGACTACTTAACAAATAAAATTATGCTGTTTACTCACAAATCATTATTTCAATATAGTTATTTTAAAATATGTATATATTTAATGTAAACGGCGATGTTTGAAAACAAATGAGAAACGTTATATTTTATTTGTTCATCACTGCAACCAGATCATATTTAATGCCAAATAGAATCGCAATATTATAAGAATGCACCCTAGTGGAGAAAAAATGAAACACACCATTACAGATTATTAATTAATTTCGGATGTCCTATTATGTAAATTTGTCAATTATATTTTTCTGCAACGTTATTTCCTTCAAATAATACGTTTAAGAAAGTGCAAACAGTGGTTTCTTTTTTTTATGGAATAATCCATCCATCCATAGTAATTCTGCCCGACGGCAGGTCCTTCATTGCAATCATAGCATTTTCATACTATGCTTGCAGCTTTACTAGGGAATTGTAGGTGTGGTAGCTTCCCGTTGCTTTCCACACCGGTGAAGGCTGATGATGATGGCCATATGATTTCGGGGACCGTTTGGGCCTTAAAGTTTTCCTGACATTTGTCTTACAGGTGAGGAAAAACCGCGATAAAAACCTCACTCAAAAAAAAACTGCCCCGACCGGGGATCGAACCCGGGCCGCTGCGTGACAAGGCAGCACGCTACCTCGAGACCACAGCGGTGGACATGGAATAATCAATTGCTACGAATGTTTTTCTATTATATCTCGCAAGCAGAATCTGGTTACATTTGTGCACTATATATACAATCTGGGAGCCAATTGATAACATGAAAGTGATAAAATCGAGGTGAAAAAGACTGTGATTGGCTGTAAATCAAAATTCATTGAAATGTGATTGGTCATTTGGGGCATGAATTAAATAGTCAGTATAAACACACAGCATACTGACTTCATCCTAATGATTCCTAGATATGATCCAGACCTTAAAGCGTCGGTAAATAAGAAGGAAGTAAAATTTATTAAGTTATAATTAGTTTTTCTTATCCCCTGTAAAATTTGCTTTGATTTTGTATATAAAGCTCTTTGATTAAAACTCAAATTTCTTAATTCCGAAAAAAAAACTATATAGGATTATAGACTATTAACGGTTGTAATAGTATTCACCCTCGTCAGAAAGTAACATTCTCCTATAAATTACCATTATTTCTTGCTACGAATAATTTTATAAACGCTTTAGAATTACACAGAAGTCAAAACACGCTACAATTAACATCATGCAAGTCCATTAACTTTAAATATGCCAAGTTATTAAAGAAACTTGCGTTGTTGTTAAGCCATGAGCAGTTTTTTTTCTTCAACATAGACGCATATTAATACATTTGGGCCTTTCTCATTTTAAAGCTTTTGTTTTAAAATAATGCAATTTTAGGATAGAGTGTAAGTTTTCATAAGATATATATGAAATTTTCTCTGAATGATTGATACAAATTACGTGCTTTACTTTTCCTGATTAATCACTGAACAAAATGCATTTTTCTAGATCAGTAGACCTATATTAGAAACTGGTTTGAATATCTCTCCGATAACTCGCCTGTCAATGGATTCGTTGTTCGGGTTTAAATCCTATACAGGTGAGTGGATTTTAAATTTCTAAAATCCAGAGCACGCCAAAGTTGCAACTCTAAAATATGATATCGCCATTTACAAGAATTATGTACATTTTATTTGTTAAATGTAACGATTGTGACAAATAAGAAAATGTGATATTATAATTATTATATTACATTAGCATCATGGGCTAGGATCAACGATTATGACTACAATTCATGAGGTCTCGGATTCGATTCCCTGTCAGAGCATAGGAGTTTTTCCTTAAAGAGAATTATTCCTGTGGTTGCCCATTGTCTGTAATTTAGGTTAAGGATTCTCCTGGCGCTTCATTATAATTGATAAGCATCATATCATCGGGGTAACGTAATTCTGCCTTCCAGGTGTCCCAAGCTAAGAATTGGATTACAATTCCGCCAATGCCAGGGAAGAAAGCCAGATATATCGTAAAAGACAACCTTGTGGCATTGGTCAATAAAAAGATTATTGTTATTATTATTATTATTATTATTATTATTAATAGCTTACAAATAGCAGCATATCAATTATTCAAAATTGCCAGCAAATATAATATGAAAATTTCCACATCAAAATCCAAAACAATGGCAATGTGTGGAAAAAACATACAACGGGTGAAAATTGAGATTGATGGAAAAATGATAGAACAAGTGTCTGATTTATCTTACTTAGGAAGTGTATTTGCAGAGTATATTCAAACATTGATTCAAATTGATTCAAAATTACAAAAATATAATAAAATGAATGGGGTAATACGAAGACATTTTGGTAAACAGATGAGGACAGAGACAAAACTAAGATTACATAACATCACATCAAAAGCTGCTCTAAAATATGGAAGTGAAATTTGGATTTTAAATAAAAGAAACTCTCATAAACTTCAAGTAAGCCAAATGCGCTTCTTACGATCATTGTTAGGAGTTAATAGACTGGATCACCAAAGGACACTACTATCAGAGGAAAACTTGGAGTAACAAGTTTAAATGAAGATATACAAAGATACCAAGAAGAATGGAAAAATCATCTGAGAAGAATGGCAAGAAATAGACTTCCAAAATTGGCATTCCAATATACCCCAACTGGACATAGGGACCAAAACATCGGTGGAAAGATCAAGACCATCTTCGCTAGGTTTACCGTACAGGCCACATGGCCTAAAACGAATTTGTTCATGATTATTATTATTATTATTATTATTATTATTATTAATATTATTATTATTATTATTATTATTATTATTGTAGTAGTACACATCTTATTAGTCGTTATAGGTTATGGGACTTATATATTAAAATAGATCATTTTAAGTCTAGTATAGAGGATATTTTGCTTCGTACTTTTATTTAGGCGTGAAGTTGGAAGACCTAGAAGACGTTGGGCTGATGCAATATGAAGTCGGAACGGGCAATTGCCTAATCCCTGGAGTGATGTGATGATGATGATGATGATGATGACTTTTATTTAACGCTTCTCAACCAATTCAGCGGCGAACTTAATTTCTGGGTGTGAAAGGACCGACAAAATTTGTTCAAATGCCTCATATTTCAGGGTTACGATTCTTTTACGTTTATTAATCTGCGACACGGGACCCAGAAGTTCCTTCCATTCCGAAGGAACTCGTACTAACGATTTTTACGCTGTGGAATATCTGGTTAGAACCCTCGAACCTCGGAATCAGATGCGAACTTAATGCCCCTTAGTTCATCGGGATTAACGTCATTATTATTGCTCGTTTATAATAATTTAGTGAAACATTTTATTACAAACATAATTGGAATTGATTGGAAATGTGTGGTCGTGCTTACAAGACAGACCAAACATGATTGAAAATTGTTTTATAACATTTAATTACCGAGTCTTTTAAATTACTTTATTTTTAGTAAAGTAAACCTCTACAAGTCCCTTGGGCTAGTAGAAGGTTAAGGCTTCCACCCTTTTAGGCATTCGCCATTTAATGTCAACCCTGCGTGATGGCCGCCTCTAACCCCAGAACGAACTTATGGTACTCATTTCTGTTAGAGATGAGTCGATTTTTACTTCTGAAATAATATTTCTGTGTTTTTTTTTAATTCGCAGCTGTATTTTCACCTAAATGTTAAAAAAAAACTAACCAAATAAGTATTGTTTTGAACATTGTAGTACAATAGAAGTTTGGTGTATTAACAGTAGACGTAGTGTATATTAAAAAAAACTCATTTAATACTATACATTGTTTTTCGGTAAGGGATATCATCCCTAAGATTTTAAAACGCCCAGTTTGGTAGATCAAGCATGAGGTGGAACATTAACTATGATTTGAGGGAAGTAGATTATACAGGGCATGATTGGAAAACATTAGCTTAGGATAGGGATGTATGGAAAACTTAGGTCCGTGCGGCATGAGCCTACGGGTTCGATAGTGTCAATTAGTTAGTTAGCATTTAATTACTTTCCATTTAAATTAATTTGTAGTTCGTTTGGAATAACATACAAAATATTTACATTTCAACTTTTGTAATGGATTATTCAAATAAACTTAATACTTAAAATCTTACTATAAATAAATAATAGTTTGAAAAACTGAAACAACACGCTTTATTAGAAAACCGAACTAAAAAATGAGAAATAATTTTAATTTCCAACACGCTTGGGATAAAATTAAAGTGGTCAATAAAAAAATCATCTCCCAACACATCTAGAATAAAACTAGACTTATCTACAAAAAAAAATTACCATCAAAAGCGTGGGGTGCTTTTTATAGTTTTTACGTTTTCTTCTTAGAGACTTTACTGTTACCAATATCTGTTTGTTATCAAATATATTAATCGATATAAAGCACTCCACAATTTTGATGGTAAAATTATTTTTTTTTGTAGATAACTCTAGTTTTATTTCTAGATCTGTTGGAGATGATTTTTTTGTTGACCACTTTAATTTTATCCCAAGCGTGTTGGAAATTAAAATTATTTTTCATTTTTTAGTTCGGTTTTTCTAATAACGCGTGTTGTTTTGGTTTTTTAAAACTATTATTTATATATTTTTTTATGTTTTAGTTTTAACATTTTACAGAATAAGATAAAAATGTAAATATCTTTAAATTCGATACTATTGTAGTATGAGCTAAAAGTAATACTCTACTAAAAAAATCCTCCGTGCCGGATTTGAACCAGTGACCTATGGATTACTCAAATTATATACCACTAGAGTCCAGCGCTCTACCAACTGAGCTCTTACAACGATTGAACAAGAAGTTGATTAAGTCCGCAACCTATTATACCGGTTTTTTATTTTGATTTTCTGGTGATTCTAGCCAGGATTTTAGAAACATTTATAAAATTATTGTGTTCTCATTGGTCCTTTACAAGTATATAAAGTTTCAAGTCGATCCAATGATTTTAAGTGGGTGAAAATCGTGTTGAAAGATTCCGTTACATAATTACACAAACACTTTTTTTTTATTTTCTGATGATTCTGGCCAGGATTTTGAAAAAAAAAATTAAATTATTGTATTGTCATTGGTCCATTACAAGTAGGCTATACAAAGTTTTAAGTGGGTGAAAATCGTGTTGAAAGTTTCAGTTACATAATTACACAAACACTTTTTTTTTATTTTCTGATGATTCTGACCAGGATTTTAGAAAAAATTATGAAATTATTGTATTGTCATTGGTCCTTTACAAGTAGGCTATACAAAGTTTCAAGTGATCCAATGATTTTAAGTGGGTGAAAATCGTGTTGAAAGATTCAGTTACATAATTACACAGACACTTTTTTTTTCTTCTGATGATTCTGATCAGGATTTTAGAAAAAAATTATGAAATTATTGTATTGTCATTGGTCCTTTACAAGTAGGCTATACAAAGTTTCAAGTGATCCAATGATTTTAAGTGGGTGAAAAATCGTGTTGAAAGATTCAGTTACATAATTACACAGACACTTTTTTTTCTTCTGATGATTCTGATCAGGATTTTAGAAAAAATTATGAAATTATTGTATTGTCATTGGTCCTTTACAAGTAGGCTATACAAAGTTTCAAGTGATCCAATGATTTTAAGTGGGTGAAAATCGTGTTGAAAGATTCAGTTACATAATTACACAGACACTTTTTTTTTCTTCTGATGATTCTGATCAGGATTTTAGAAAAAAATTATGAAATTATTGTATTGTCATTGGTCCTTTACAAGTATACAAAGTTTCAAGTCGATCCAATGATTTTAAGTGGGTGAAAATCGTGTTGAAAGTTTCAGTTACATAATTACACAAACACTTTTTTTTCTGATGATTCTGACCAGGATTTTAGAAAAAATTATGAAATTATTGTATTGTCATTGGTCCTTTACAAGTAGGCTATACAAAGTTTCAAGTGATCCAATGATTTTAAGTGAGGAAAATCGTGTTGAAAGATTCAGTTACATAATTACAGACACTTTTTTTTCTGATGATTCTGACCAGGATTTTAGAAAAAAAAAATGAAATTATTGTATTGTCATTGGTCCTTTACAAGTATACAAAGATTCAAGTCGATCCAATGATTTTAAATGGGTGAAAATCGCGTTGAAAGATTCCGTTACATAGATAGATACAGGTCAAGCTAATATAAAGCGTGTAAAAAGGCAGTCAGTTATACAATTTCATTGGCTATTTAATTTATATTACAGTAAACTTATAATTGTTCAACCTTACGTTAAAAAGATCGCTAGAGTAATCTGGACGTGCTGTGGCTTTACAAGTGCAGATATTACATGCCATATATTATTTCGTACATGTCTTTTTGTCATTGCTTCGTATTATTATTTAAGCAGCAAATCAGTGCCATAATTATGTTTTAGCTTTGCATGATTGTTGTGACTGTAGACTATGAGCAGTTAAGTCACGTTTGTACAGTTGGTCATTTATTATTTATTGTTAATGCTTTTTAATTGAACGTTATGCATTGCAAACACGTCTGTTGTTTCAATTATAAAGAGATATGTGGATCATATTCTGAATTCTTTACATACATTCGCTCAATGCTATTTATTCCGACTTACTTATAACTAAAACATCACTGGGAAAAAAAAGGTATGCATTTAGCTAAATTATTTGTTATGGACAATATTATTCGAATTATTTCAATTGAGGTAAATTCTGAAGTAATATAAATTATATTCCATATAATTTGGAGGAACAGAAATTTCGCTGATATTAACAAAAATATCAAGTTTGCTTAAAAAACACCATCTACTTTCTCCCCCCCCCCCCCCAAGAATAATAAATTCCATATCCGCAATTTCTTAACAGTATGATCCTTAGATTTTATTTACCTTGCTATAATATCAACTTTATCACTCTATTTAGAGATAAGCAAATTGGAGTTTGAAAATCGTATGAATGTGTTATAATGGATTTTCAAGTGTTCTAGAACAAAAATTACTCTATTAATGACCTTACGGGGAACCAATCCCCTGATAGGATTTGTCGTGATGTTCCACAGTCAAAGAACATGCTCAGTTAGATTATTGTTACCGCAAAATAATGATTGATGATTGATTGAGCCCCATTCATCCCTCTGCGTGACATGGGTGCTTCCCTAGTTGGAAGTACTAATTTAGTTACGCTTATTTCCCTACCGATGCCAGCGAGGAACATGTGGTTAGTACATCGCCTTGATGAGACAACTAGTAGGAAATTGAGGGTCAGTTAAATTTTGCTCAGATGTATTTTTATTCAGACTTCAGGTTCTTTTACGACCCCTAAAATCTTCAGACTCGGGATCCATGGCTTAAAGTCTTTACCGGAGGACTTGTCCCTTGAATTTGTTCATCCTAAAAATCAATGAACTCCGGCCGGGTTTGAATCCTGGAGGCTAGAGGCAAGGACTACCGCGGCAGACACCACAAAATAGTAGTTTCACAGTATTATTTCCAATTAAAAATTTAATTGCGTGAACAAGCATCCTTCTTCTTCTTCTACTACAAGGTTTAGGCTATGCAGCCTGTTCCGGCGAAGTTAAAAGTGGAGTCCATCTTCTGCGTGGTCGGCCAACATCTCTTGTTCCTCTGGGATTATACAGGAAGGTTCTTTTTGGTATTCTTTCGTTGTTCATTCTCATTAAGTGTTCTGTCCATTTCTTATTATTTTCGCTGATTTTATCTTCAATTTTATACATATTTAATTCTTCTCGTATAGTTTCATTCCTTATTCTATCCGCTCTTGTGCATCCTTTCACATTACGTAAAAACAGCATTTCCGCAGTCTGTATCCTGCTTTTATCCCTTGATTTCATTATCCAATTTTCACTTCCATACAACAACAAAGGAACCGCCATTGTTTTATATAATTTAAGTTTCGTATCTTTCCTTGTTTTCCGACCTAAGGTTATTTTTATGGTTCCACAAATAGCCTGAAATGTATTTACTTTATTTTCTCTATAAGTTATATCACATCCTAAATATTGGAAATGTGATACTTGTTCTATTATATTGTTATCCAGTACAATTTTTTATCTAATTCCATCTTTACCAATAAATGCCATTACTTTTGACTTATTTATTGATATGAACAAGCATTGAACATATAATGCAATAGACATACAGAGATTATTGATATAATACCTAAAGACTAGATGTGATTAAACGTAATGGGTCCACGTGTTTAAAAAAATCTGATTATTAAATAACGAAGTGATAACAAAAATGAGTGAAAATTGTATTACTAAAGGAATTTTTTTTTCAAGTATTAGTTCTTTCTGTCCTTTATTCAGACAGGTGGGCAGACTCCTCTGAGTACCGCGACCTGTTAGGTCTATTGTACTATCCCAGTATTACTCAGATGAATGGATTGATAGCTATTCTGCGGTGTTATGTAAATTGTAGGTCGTCTTCCAGGTCCAACACATCGCTTCTCCTCTCGTGATCCATACCGTCATTTTTGGGTTGGCCCGTGGCCACGAGTGAGGACAACTCTCCCCTAGTCCCTTCTGCCCTTTTTTATTTCTCAATTTCGGAGTCATAAGACACCATCCTGGGGGTGTCACACTAGATCCCACAACCACATATTTTCAAAACTTATGGATTGCCCCCTTCCTAACGTGAGATGGGGTGAAGGTGATATGAAATGAATGCATGTAATGTATTGGTGGAATGAAATTCGGGAAACGGGAGAAGAACCCGAAAAATCCTGATATGGCACCCAACCGGTACCACTCTGGAACCGCGAGGTTCGAACCTGTAATCCCAGTTGGGGAAACCGCGCGCGCTAGCCACTCGTATAACCGAGGCGGCTTCTCAAGGTCTTTCACTGCAATCATGCTATGCGTTGCAGCTTTACTAGGAAATATAGGTGTGGTGGCTTCCCGTTGTTTTTCACACTGGTGAAGGATAATTGATGATAATGATAAGGTGGTGATGATGGCCGGATGATTTTCGGGGACCGTTGGGCCTTAAGCTTCCTGACATTTGTCTTACAGGCGAGGAAAAACCCCGAAAAAAAAAACTCAATCAGGAGCCTGTCCCGACCTGGGATCGAACCCGGGCCCGCTGCGTGACAAGGCAAGCACGCTACCTCGAGACCACATTGGTGGACTTCTCAAGTATTAAATACAGATATTTCCTGTTTATAAAAGCTAAACTATTTACTGGATGAGCAAATTGTTCCGAGATTGGTAAATATGTTATTCTTGATATACAGATGCATTAAGTTGCATGAATCTTACATTGTTCATGGTTCATTTAACAGAACAAGAATTGGGTCGCCCATGAAATTCTAATCGCTTTTATTATACCAACTGTAATGGAAGAACAAAGGGGTTTCAGAGATTCCATATATATTGTTTCTAAAAGAGAGATGATGACTTCGCTTGGTTTTATGTTTTCAACTACATTTTTATGAGCCCACATCTTAAAGTAGTGATTCTCATTTTTATTGTATGGTAACCAACATCAGAATATCTCCCTCACAATTTTGTTTCACTTTTTATAGCTTACTGTGGGCTTTCAAAACTTGGTTTCAAGTTTCACAATGACGAGTGCTGGGTGGTAGTTCATCTACTTGGGGGAAATGTTTTGTTAAGTGTTTCGTTACGTCTCATCAACTGCGTGCTGGCATTTATGCTAGGCTCTTTATACAGAATCTCTTGTTAGTGTTATCTTCAGCACCTTGTGAAATACAAAATTTATAATTAATGAGTCAATATTAATAAAATTCATTGTTAAAACCGTTGAGGTGGAGAGTTATAAAATAAGTTAAAATATACCATCTTAGGTAAAATCCGTCGTCCTCAACTTATAAAATTTATAATCTTTATGCCTGTAAGGCCTTTCAGGACATCCGTTCCATCTTCAGCAGTTCACTCTTCGTGACTAAGTCACGACAAAGCCACACTAGGACCAGCAGCATCAACCATCATACTGGATGCTGTAGCGAAAACGGATGTTCTGAAAGGCCTACAGGCATAAAGTTTACATATTTTATAAGTTGAGGATGACGGATTTTACCTAAGAAGGTATATTTTAACTTATTTTTATTTTAATATTAATGAGGTTTTTAATTTTGTACTGAATCAATAAAACTAAATATATGGTCACACGTAGAAATACATTATATAATGGAAATGGACAGCTAATGACAAATGAGGGAAATTTTGAGGAAGTGGCTGAATTGAAATACCTAGGAACAATAATCACAAATAGGAATGAGATGCACAAAGAAATTAAACATAGGCTCAATTCTGGAAATGCGTGCTATTATGCATTGCAGAGACTCTTGATGTCCCAACTCCTTTAAAAAAAACGTTAAGCTGAAAATATATAAAACTATTATTCTACCAGTTATATTATATGAGTGCGAAACATGGACTCTTACTTTAAAGGAGGAAAGGAGATTACAGGTATTTGAGAATAAAGTACTTAGGAAAATTTTTGGACCAAAGAGAGATGAACAGACAGGTGAATGGAGAAGACTACATAACAATGAACTACATGGTCTTTATAGGAAGCCAGATATAGTAAGAACAGTCAAGTCCCGTAGACTGCGATGGGCAGGACATGTTGCACGTATGGGGAATGAAAGACTTGCATGGAAGCTTCTTGTAGGAAAGCCAAAGGGAAAACGCCCAGTTGGTAGACCAAGAATGAGGTGGGAGAATAACATTAACTATGATTTGAGGGAAGTAGATTATAACAGGGAATCATTGGAAAGGATTAGCTCAGGATAGGGATGTATGGAGAGCTTATGTCCGCGCTGCCATGAACCTACGGGTTCGATAGTGCCAGTGAGTAAGTAAGTAAGTAAGTAAGTAAATATTTGTATCAGATTTCGTATTCTAGGACTGTTTTACAATGAGTGTAGTTAATTTAACTCTAAAACATGTGGGTTTATAGAAATCTTTTTCAGAGATTTTGCCATTTTTATTATCAGCAAATTCTTCATAGCGATAAGACTATAATTTAATTAATTGACAATTTACTGTCACACTCACATAGGCATACCTACATACACATGTACATTTAAACCTATTTACTTATTGCTCATCCAGTGCACTACTCTTGAAGCTCATTCATGTCCACTCTTTTAGACTGTACAGTACTTAGGAAATAAATAAATAAGGTGTGTTATAAATAGACTAATTTAAATTCCCATTTTTTTAAGATTGTAACTAAATAACTCACTAGTTCTATCGAACCCATATGTTCATGGCTGCGTGGACATTAGCTCTCCATATATCTCTATCCTGAGCTAATGCTTTCTAATCACACCCTGTATACTTCCTCTAATCATGGTTAATGTTATTGTCCCATCTCATTCTTGGTCTACCAACTGGGCGCTTTCTCTCTGGTTTTCCTACAAGAAGCTTCCGTGGCCCTCTTTTTAAGATTATATTTGGGACTTTTTTTTTGCATAGTCTTTCCGCAAAAATTAGCATTTTCGTCTTAAATATCCCAACAAAAACATTATTAGTTGGATTAATATGATTTTTTTTACTTAAATTGGCGATATAAAAATCCTCTGGCGGTATCTATTGAGTCGAAATTGGTGCCCTAAAAATAGCATGTTGGCCTCGAGACTCGAGGGTGATGTGTTCGGTGCAGATCATAGTAAATTATTATAATTTGTTATTAAACCTATTATTATTATTATTATTATTATTATTATTATTATTATTATTATTATGAATATATTCGGTTTCTTTTGGAGGAGAAGTTAATATTTCAGTCCCATTGTACGTTCATTAAAATACGGTACCATTAAGTTAGTATATTAATCTAAATTCAGAAAAACCAACTCTCTCATCCTCCTCTGTCCAGGGTTTTAGTTTGGCTTTATATGATGTTTTAGCTATTTAGAATTTTATTGCAGAGGCAAACTGTATTCATATGAAGTATCCCGTTCAATAAAATGTTAATGTTTTGCTTAATATGTGTCATCCCATTTATCTAAGAAAGTTATCCATTTTCTAGAGAACCAGTAGCAATGACCGCTCGTAGGTATGGTATTACCTTATATCCCAGTCCTAGCTAAAATCCAGAAGAAAACCATAATATAGAATTAAAACCACACTACGTAGGTAAATCCTTCCTTTTCCTTCCAAGCACATTTATGGCACGCATCATAAACCATGACAAATAGAAGTAGATAAATATCGAGGTGAAGCACGACTTTGATTGGTTATAAAATATAATTAATTGAAACGTGATTGGTCATTTACTCGCATTTGGACACGAGTTAAATAGTCACAATTATATATACACGTACTGTTAGGCCTATATTTGTTCTATTATATGACCCACTGATTTATTGATTCTATCTTGAGAACTTATAATTTACGGATATTGAAATATACATTTAATATTGGTGTTTCTGATTATACGTTTATTATTGAATGGAAAAATATAAAATATGTGCCCTAGATTGTTTATTCCATATGCCTGTTAGCGATGGCAGATTGGATAAATTTAAAAAAAAAGTTTTAGGAAGTATGGGAACCCGTTAATTCACTTACAGTAGCTAAAACATATGTGAGTTGTACATTTTTCATAAAACCCCGGGAGTTGTTTATTTTTATACACCGAGGGAGTGGGTTATGCCTTTTATTTTAAGTAAAATTAATGTAATTCCGGCGCTTTCACTAGCCTTAGTGTTAGTTTTATGTTTCTATGGAATTTCTTAGATCTATTGATCATGAACTTCCAGGTTATTTTATTTATACTCGTATTCTAAGAAAATTTCTTTCACATATAAGTATTTAATGAAATTTCCTTTTCTTTTTACTTTTTTCTCTTAAAAATCTTGTCTACTAACATTGTACTGGTCCAAATTAAGTATATCTGGAAGAAAAATAAACTAAAAACTCGTGTAAATTTATGTCTGGTAGCGATGGTTACAAATCCAAACATTGACCGGAAAAAAAAAAAAAAAAAAAAAAAAAAAAGGAAACTGTAAGGAATCCATTATGTAAGCCGAATAAGTGGAAGTTTCATTATTTATATATATATATATATATATATATATATATATATATATATATGAAAAGAAAAAATGAATGCTTGAGTCGGGATTTGAACTCGAGTCTCTAAAGTCTGTACCTTTAGCGCTCTAACCAACTGAGCTACCCAAGAATTCCAATACAAGCATACAATTTTCTTATACATGTAGTATTCTCAATTCACGCAAGAGGTAGCGGAATTGAGAATACTACATGTATAAGAAAATTGTATGCTTGTATTGGAATTCTTGGGTAGCTCAGTTGGTTAGAGCGCTAAAGGTACAGAATTTAGAGACTCGAGTTCAAATCCCGACTCAAGCATTCATTTTTTCTTTTCATATCATATTTGCCCTCATTGCCAAATGTCAAAAATATATTTATAATATATATATATATATATATATATATATAAAGTAATCCCACTACAGGCCTCAGGAGGCCCTTGGGGCAGTAGGAGGTTAAGGCTCCCACTATTTCTGGACAATCGGACCTTGATAATAATAATAATAATAATAATAGCTTTATTTTACCTGGCAGAGTTAAGGCCTTAAGGCCTTGTCTACCACTCAACCAGGATGGTAAGGATGATGGCCATATGATGTCAGCCGGGTTGTCAGCCCTGCGTGACGGCCGCCTTTACCCCCAGAACAAGCGTCTGGTACTCATTTTGCGTTTAGAAGTTGAGTCGAACCCAGGGCCATAGTGCCGCCAGAAGGTTGGGTCAGTTTAAAAAATCCTGACCCCACCGGGACTTGAACCCAACCTTCCGGCTTGTAGCTCAGTGCCTTAACCACTACGCTACGGCGTGCATATATATATAATTTATGTATGAATATCCTATATTGCCATTATGATAGCATGCCATAGGCAGCATTATGATAGCAAGACGAGTTATATTTCAGAATATGGATTATATTATGTTGGTAGAATATATAGTCTAAGATCCGGCTGCAAGATTACTACGTTCAACGAGTGTATGAACAAAATCTATTTTTTTTTTCATGAAATTGTGAATGACTGAATACAATTTTTGCCGAGTTGTCTATTAAAATTTGGCCGCCAGTATGTTTAATTAAAATATAATTAATTTACTTGAAGTAATATGATCACTTGTTATTCAAATAAATTATAATCCATTTCGCAGAAATCAATGTATAGAGCTTGAAAAGTTTGTTTGCCATTGCAAACTTGTCACTACGTACAATGTATATACAAAAATGTATCCAAAAGGTAGTGTTAATATATATTATACGAAAAAATCACAGCATTTTAAATTAACCTGAACTTTATTTGAAACAATAAAATCAATAAATACGTAATACCGTCATTTTATTGCTGATTGGTGTCACAGCCTGCTGTAGCCGCGAGAAGTTACGGCCAAGTTTGCAATGACAACCAAAACTTTTCAAGCTCTATACATCGATTTCTGCAAACTGGATTATAATTTATTTTAATAACAAGTGAATAAATTATTTTCGAATAAATAATTAATTGTATTTTAATTAAACATACTGGCGGCCGATTTTAATAGGCAACTCGGCAAACATGTATTCAGTCATCACATTTTATAAAAAAAATATATTTTGTTCATACTCGATGAACGTAGTAATCTTGCAGCCGGATCTTGGACTAATAGGAATTAAGAACATGGGTAAAATACTACGTAAAGTAAATCCAACTTTAAATACTTATTTTGACATAACATTTTTACTGGAACATTGTACTGATGTTCAGGCACAACAATTAGTTTATTTCTAATTCTTCACGGACGGATTGAAGATTGAATGATTAATAATACAGTGTGATTATAAAGTCTCAGTACTTTTAAAGAAATCGCTTACATATCGTATTTCTGTTACAGTCATTCGAAAGATATAAATATGTTCAAACATTGAAGAGCGGATAGGGATTGTTGCTGCGCGTTTAAGAGGCCAGTCATACGAGGAAGTTGAGAGACAGATTCCAAAGGAAACCATCACGGGAGACATGTATCTTGATATGTGGCAACTTTTCTTACAGTTACAGCAAGATGGTACCATTGATACAGGGTGTTACAACAAGATGGAGCACCACCACACTTTGCTCTGGCTATACGCGGGTATCTCAATGACAGGTTTCCCAAAAGGTGGATTGGAAGGGCATCTCCTCGTATCTGGACACCTCGTTCGCCAGACGTCGCACCCCTGGACTTTTTGCTTGGGGGTTCATCAAGCAACAGGTGTACAGAACCAAGTTTCCTAATCTGCAAGTGCTAAAAGAACGCATACGCCAAGCGAGTCAAATGATTACAGAGGATATGTTGATGCATGTTTCCGGGCGACGGTGCGTCGTTGGAAAAAATGTTTTGAGACTGATTGAGGTTATGTTGAACACTAACTTGATAGTAGAAACTACCTTATAATTTTTGTTTTATTTGCGCTACGTTATCCACAAAATGTACTGGGACTTTATAATCACACTCTATATACGTATATAGTATATACTTCAGCGCATAATTAATTGAAAGTTATTTTTCTAAAAGTCGTGTTGATGGACTAGTTCTTAACATGCTCAGTCTAAGAGATTCGTGGATTCAACCCGGCTGGGGTAATGGATTTTTAAGGGCGTACCGATACAATTTTGAGTGTAGCATCCTTCGGAAGGGAAATAAAGTCATGGGTTCCGAATTATAAATTTGCGGTACATTAAAAAAATCTGACATAAGAGGCCTTTGGACAAGATTAGTCATCTCTTTCACTTCTAGTTTTGAATTAAGACTCCAGTTACCAGAGATGGCGTTAAATAAATACACTATTAATTTTCCAATATATTCTGGTGTAAACTTACTTACTTCACTCACTGGCACTATCGAACCCGTAGGTTCATGGCCGCACGGATATAAGCTCTCCATACATCCCTATCCTGAGCTAATGTTTTCCAATCATTCCCTGTATAATCTACTTCCCTCAAATCATAGTTAATGTTATTCTCCCACCTCATTCTTGGTCTACCAACTGGGCGTTTTCCCTCTGGCTTTCCTACAAGAAGCTTCCATGCAAGTCTTTCATTCCCCATACGTGCAACATGTCCTGCCCATCGCAGTCTACGAGACTTATCTGTTCTTATTATATCTGGCTTCCTATAAAGACCATGTAGTTAATTGTTATGTAGTCTTCTCCATTCACCTGTCTGTTCATCTCTCTTTCGCCCAAAAATTTCCTAAGTACTTTATTCTCAAATACTTGTAATCTCCTTTCCTCCCTTAAGTAAGAGTCCATGTATTCTGGTGTAAATGTTGGTAAAATATTTGTTACTCACAATTTACTTAAGTGTAAATTGGATTTATTTTTTACAGAATGTAACAAATTGCCCAGACATGTAAAAGAAACAGTAAAGCACCTGGAGGAGATGACTTAGCCATTTTGAATCCACTTACGCTACTATTTTGTCCTGCGTCTTAGTCGAGTGGTCTACAATAAGTAGCGGCTTCAGGTTGAGAAAATCAGCTATAACTGCTGAAGGACACGACACGCTGACATGTTATTCCTATATTTATGAATGATCGTCCACATTCGTAACTGTCACACGTGGATACGAGACCATCCGCCGGCTGGTAGGCCAAGGGTCTTATATGCCTCAGACTCCAAGAAGTTTTTTCTATACGTGTATTATTGTTTTAGATCTATAATAATACAAAAAGAAAGATCAAAACCATCTTCGTTAGGTTTACCGTCACAGGCCACATGGCCTAAAACGGATTTCTTCATGAAGATGTTTAAGAATACAAAAAAATCACAACATAATTTAGAAGTTAAGATAGAAATGAACAAATTAAGCAGCTAAAAGCTCTTATAAACCTAATAATTACTTACTTACTTACTTACTCACTGGCACTATCGAACCCGTAGTTCATGGCCGCGCGTTCATAAGCTCTCCATACATCCCTATCCTGAGCTAATGTTTTTCCAATCACTCCTTGTATAATCTACTCCCTCAAATCATAGTTAATGTTATCTCCCACCTCATTCTTGGTCTACCAACTGGGGCGTTTTCCTCTGGCTTTCCTACAAGAAGCCTCCATGCTCAATTCTTTCATTCCCCATACGTGCAACATATAACTTAATAATAATAATAATAATAATAATAATAATAATATAATTAAATAGTACTATGTCATCTACTATTCAATTTTGTACTAGAGCATGCAATCAAATATCATCATCATGAACAAATTCGTTTTAGTCAATGTGGCCTGTACGGTAAACCTAGCGAAGATGGTCTTGATCTTTCCACCGATGTTTTGGTCTTCCTTGGTCCCTATGTCCAGTTGGGGTATATTGGAATGCCAATTTTGGAAGTCTATTTCTTGCCATTCTTCTCAGATGATTTTTCCATTCTTGTTGGTATCTTTGTATATCTTCATTTAAACTTGTTACTCCAAGTTTTCCTCTGATAATAGTGTTCCTTTGGTGATCCAGTCTATTAACTCTCCTAACAATGATCGTAAGAAGCGCATTTGGCTTACTTGAAGTTTATGAGAGTCATTAACCTATTTCTTGCTTTGACGTCATCAGTGTGATCATTCCAGTCTTTGCTTAAGTTTCTTCGAGTAGTAGGAAGTCCCCTGGGTTGGTTACCAGCCATCCACAGAGCAAGACTAGTGGTAGGGCTGCTTTACCTTATAGCCTCTAGTCAGGCTTTCAAAATATGGAACGGTTATACCGCAATCAAATATATAAAGGATTAAAAAGGCCTTCAACTCAATGGTATTAATAAGCTATTAGTTTATGCCGATGATGTATTATTAGGTGATAGCGAGGAGCCAACATTCACACTCAATTAAGTAACACTAAGAAATAGGTACTGGAAGTATACTTCAATAAATACAGGATATGTTTACACATAGAAACACAATATATAATACAAATGGATAGTTAATGAACATAAATTTTGAAGAAGAGGTTGAATTCAGATACCTGGGAATAATAATTACAAATAGGAATGAGATGCGCAAAAAAATTAAACATAGACTGTATCTCAATTCGTGCTATTATGCAATGCAGTGACTCTTGTCGTCCCAACTTCTCTCAAAAAAAGTTAAACTGAAACTATATAAAACTGTTATTCTGCCTGTTATGTGGACGTGAAAAATGCACTCTTCATTTTAAGGGAGGAGAAAGAATTACGAGTATTTGAAAATAAAGTTCTTAGGAAAATATTTGGGCCAAAGAGGATGAACAGATAGGCGAATGAGAAGACAACATAACAGTGAGCTACATGATTTTTATGGGAAAGTGGGATCACATTTCTCCATTATTCCACGAATTGTCATGGCTACATCTAAAAGAGAGAAAAAAAATCGCACTGTCTAATTCTCCTATTTAAGATCCTAACATACCTGGATTCCCAATTATTTATCATCCCGTTTCCAGTATCTATCCTCAAACCATAACTTAAACACAAGATCACAACATAGTCTCTTACTTAATATACCGCAACATAGGACATCACATCACTCCATGTCATATACCATCTCCACTTCTCGCAACTGGAATTCCCTACCACAAGAAATAAGGGGCTGCCGGACATTGGCATCTTTTAAAAGAAATCTAAATTTATATTTGCTCTAAACTCGACTTCATTATTATCCAGTGTAAGATATATATATATTAATTGGTGTTTCCCGTATAATGTATCATATTTATATTATTATTATTATTATTATTATTATTATTATATTATTATTATTCGTATCATTATTGTTATTACCCTATAAATGTTTTTGTATCATGACATTTACATTGTTTACATTTATTGTAATCTTTAAGTGTTTATAATTAGTATAGTGTATATCTATATTTGTTGAATATCTATTTGTATTTGTACTGGTTGAGTGGAAGAGAGGGCCTTATGGCCTTAACTCTGCCAGAAAAAATAAGTATTAATTATTATATTATTATTATATTATTATTATTATTATTATTATTATGTCAGTAAGAACAGTTACGGTAAGTCTCGTATACTGCGATGGGCAGGACATGTGGCACATATGGGGTATGAAATATACGCATGGAAACTTCTTGCAAAAAAACAGATGGAAAGCTTTCAGTAGGTAAGCCAATGAGATGGGAGAATAACGTTAAGAGAGAAATAAATTATACAGGGGATGGTTGGTAAACGTCAACTCAGGATTTGTCGACCGCTGTGGTCTCGAGGTAGCGCGCTGCCTTGTCACGCAACCGGCTTGGTTTCGATTCCCGGTCGGGACAAGCTTCTCGAATGAGGTTTTCTTCCGGGATTTTTCCTCACCTGTAAGACAAATGTCAGGCTGAAATGTTCCCAACATCATCTCGCCACATCATCATTCTTATCATCATGATTATCATCTTTGGTGTGGAAAACAGCGGGAAGTTTCCACATTCTTATCATCATGATTATCATCTTGGTGTGGAAAGCAGCGGGAAGTTTCCACACTTATAATTCCCTAGTAAAACTGCAAAGCATAGCATGAAAAGGCCATGTTCGCAGTGAAGGATCTGCCCTAGGGCAGAACACTGTAAATGGATTTAATGTATGGAGAGCTTTAGTCCGTGTGGCCATGAACCTGTAGGTTACAGTGAGTAGAGTTATGTTAAATAATTAACCAATGTGATTTATAATGATTAAAGGATATACCTAAAATGTGTGTGAAATTGGGACCTTGAAATGCTGAGTGATGAATCACTCAATATGCATATTAAGTGCAAATTTGCCCCACTTGTCCGGATTTCTGCCTCCGGTTGTTATGAGTGGGATTATATTCACGAGCTGCAAATGAATGAGTACGTACTGACTTGTCGATGACAGTTATCTTGATTAACGAACCTACACTCGATTTCGGTTTATGTATGAGATCAAACTCTGGCATCAAGTGTTCTCTACACGCATCTCCAACAAAATATGGGATTCATATGAAATTAACTAAACATCTCTCCTGTTTTCTTGTATCATGTTGAGAATGTATAAAGCTTTAACTCGCAATTTCTCATGTATTCTATTTACAATCAAAATTTAAGCAACTGGAAAGATAATTTATTATTATTTTTCGTGCTCTTAACTTTGGTCCTCGCATTTTAAAAATATGAGCCGATATATTTATTAATATTATATCGATCGCAACAATAATCACAAACAGGAATGAGATGCACAAAGAAATTAAACATAGGCTCAATTCTGGAAATGCGTGCTATTATGCATTGCAGAGACTCTTGATGTCCCAACTCCTTTCAAAAAAACGTTAAGCTGAAAATATATAAAACTATTATTCTACCAGTTATATTATATGGGTGCGAAACATGGACTCTTACTTTAAAGGAGGAAATGAGATTACGAGTATTTGAGAATAAAGTTCTTAGGAAAATTGTTGGACCAAAGAGAGATGAAGAGACAGGTGAATGGAGAAGACTACCTAACAATGAACTACATGGTCTTTATAGTAAGCCAGATATAATAAGAACAGTTAAGTCTCGTAGACTGCGATGGGCTGGACATGTTGCACGTATGGGGAATGAAAGACGTGCATGGAAACTTCTTGTAAGAAAGCCAGAAGGAAAACGCCCAGTTGGTAGACCAAGAATGAGGTGGGAGAATAAAATTAACTATGATTTGAGGGAAGTAAATTATACAGGGTATGATTGGAAAGCATTAGCTCAGGATAGGGATGTATGGAGAGCTTATGTCCGCGCGGCCATGAACCTACGGGTTCGATAGTGCCAGTGAGTAAGTAAGTAAGTAAGTATATCGATCGCTGTGTGTCACGCAGCGATTTCGGGTAGGGACAGGCTACTGGTGAGGTTTTTTTTTTCGGGTTTTTTTCTCGCCTGTAAGACAAATGTCACGAAGCTTAGGGCCCAACGGTCCCCGAAAATCATCCGGCCACGATCATCATCCTTATCATTATCATCATCATCCTTCAGTGGTGTGGAAAGCAACGGGAAGTTACCACACCTATAATTCTCTAGTAAAGCTGTAAAGCATAGCATGAAATGCTATGATTGCAGTGAAGACCTGCCCTCGGGCAGAATTACTATGGATGGATCATTTGAACTTTATTTCCAATTATTAAAATGAAAATGTTATTATAAAGACACAAATTAAATATCTACCAAGCACATTACATTCTACGTTATTATAAATTATGTATTTATATTAGCTTATATCCGATTGAGGGTCCTTTCCACTTTTCAGCGGTTGCCCTTTTACCAGCCGGCTGCTGGCCCTTCACATCAACATGTGTCAATCAAGAGGTAGATGATCAACAGCCAGTGTAGTGTGTGACATGTGGTAGCATGTCGAGTCCCCCAGCCGTTTATAGCTGGTACCTCAACATGGAGCCGCTGCTTATTGTAGCTACCCAATTGCCTCACGATGCTGGGTGGGCACCGGTCCCATACTGGCCGAAATACCATGAGAAAATGTCTCCCCCATGGAGACTCGAACCAGCGCAAGTCCCGTAGCTCTGCGCCAAGGCTTCCTGCCTTAACCACTCAGCTTATATTATATATTAAATATTGTGATATTAGTGATGATGGAATAATAATATTAATGATAATAATTTTCAGTATTAAGATTAAATGGGAGTATAAGATAAAATAGAAAGACTTCAGGCCTTAATTACCGATCTGATGAAACGCAACCGTATTTTCAAATTTTAGCTTTCAAATAACTACTTATTAGCATATTTGCCTGAAATTTTACATATTCCATAGAAGCTCAATTTTTCAATTTTAATAGGACCTCCGCTGTGGTCTCTGAGTATCATTGTTATTTCGAAGCTGGCCCGAATTCGATCCTCGGTCGGGCGGGATATTTCTTCTGGCTGGGTGAGGTTTTTCCTCGCCTAAAGAAAAATGTCGGGAAACTTTAAAGACAAATAGTTTTCGAACACCATTTGGCATTTATAATTATCCTTTCATAGTCATGGACGCATAACATATGAATTTCTGCCTAACATCAAGGAAAGGCTAAAGAAAACTTGGATCCAACCAAGTCACCATATCACGCAACTCCTGAGCGGCCACGGCTCTTTCAAAGTCAAACTCCATGAAAGAGGCCTCTCAAGAACGCCTCATTGCGATTGCTTCGGAACAGAGCTGGGCACTGTACAACATGTCCTGTACGAATGCATCAAATATGAGGCCAGACGAAGGGACTTACGTGAGGCTGCACTAAATGGTGATATGAACTGGCCGCCTCCTCTACGGTTTTGAACAGAAAAACAGCCATATCAAGCAGTGAGAAAGTTCGTCGGATGGGTCCTTGCTCAACGCCAAGAGGAGGACATCCGCAAACATAGAAGAAGGGATTATATGTAATCTAGCAATAAGTTAGTTGTAAGTTAGTAAATTAAGTATTAGTTTTAACACAACACCATGTAAATATTACTAGATTAGGTGGTAGATTTAAGACTTACGTTAAGGATTAATATGTAAAAATAACTATATAAGTAGTATTAAGAACAGACACCCGAAACTTGTATCCTGAAAATGAACATAAAAAATACAGCAGAGAGTAATTAGGGACAAGAGCAGACCTGGGGATATGGGCATTAAGCCCGAGGAAACCCAGGGGGATGGTGGTGGGGCTCTTAATAATATCCTTTCATAGTCGCCTCGTTTAGTGCGAATGCGTGACGAATGATGTGTATTATCTTAAATGTTTGTGCTGTTTTGGAGGTGTCCTCGCATCGAGCTGATCACTCATTCCGGTCAAACAATTATGTATGTAATCCAAATGTAAGCATCCTCTCCCGAAAGGTCATGTCACTATAATGATCGGTTAGCGTGGATCACGTAGAAGTACCTAAAAGGGAATATGGCTAAGAAAGAAACAATTAGTTAGGATTATAAAATAATAATAGTGGGGTTTAGCCAAGTTTTAATGAAAGTCCGAAGCCATTTCATAGCATTATATACCGGTAGACTACTCCTTTTATTTTAATACTGAATTATGAGTATAAAATGTAGACAACTTTAACAACACTAATTCAGATCCTGAGTTTCATATATCAAGTTGTTTGTCTGCAGTTCTTCTGTAACCACATTATTATTATTATTATTTGTTATTGTTTGATATATTCATATGCGATGTACAAATTCACAAATGTGGGTTACAAAAATAATAGAACCAGAGGGAAAACGCCCAGTTGGTAGACCATAAATGAGGTGGGAGAATAACCATTAACTATGATTTGAGGGAAGTAGATTATACAGGGGATGATTGGAAAACATTGGTTCAGGATAGGGATGTCCGCGCGGCCATGAACCTACAGGTTCGATAGTGCCAGTGAGTTAGTTAGGATTATAAAATAATAATTAATAGTTAAATGGTTCATGGAATGAAATTCTAATCAATTCTACCTTTTAGGGATTTTCACGTGCAGAAAATAGTATTGCTCTTAAGGGAAAATTATTGCTAGTAAACATGTCGTTTTATGTGATATTGATTTAATAGTTAATTAATTTGAAATAAATAATTCAGTTTTAAATAGTTTCACCTACAACTTTGCCAAGAAAGAAGGCACCGATTTATAAAAAAAAAGTATGGAACGTATAATTATTATCAACCGAACTTCTTCTTCCTCCTTCCAGGATTAGGTCAATGCGACCTGTTTCGGCCTCGAGTCCATCGCTTCCTTGGCCGTCCCAAAGATCTTTTTCCATGCGGTTTGTAGGTGTTGATCATTTTGAGTAATCTTGTATTGTCCATTCTGTCTAAATGTTCTTTCCATCAACCATTATTATTTATAAATTATTGGAACAGCAGCTAGCGCAGATGCCATCTACATTTACAAAGAAACTTAGAGGTAATTATATTTCCATCTCTACGGCGTCAAGTGGCGACACCGTTCCCATAAGAGCAATACTATTTTCTAGACATGAAAAGCCTTGTAGCAGTTGGTACCGGTGGTTTATTCATGCTTGCCTCTAATTCTAAGGTTCGCGGCTTCAAACTCGTCTGGAGTCGGTGAATTTCTTCTGGGTTTTCTTGGGAAGGGAAGATAATTCTAGGGTATTTTGGCATAGATTTACGGCATGTAAATAACCTCAAATCTGAAATAAAAAGCCTCTAAGCAAAATGTAACCGGGCCTTTTTACGGTCAGATTTCAATTGCGATACTAACGACCTGAGATATTAAAGAGAATCTTCAAATAAAATACGACCTACCTATGTTACCTACCATTTTGCTTTATGACCGAGGGCGAGAGGTTGGCCGATCTGTTATTCTAATCTGACGAGTTACCATCTCAACCAGCTCGCTCGGCAACAAAGTGTTTTTATTTTTGCGCGATAGTGCATCTTGTTGTACTTACAGCAATGGCGACCACGATTCAAAGTTCAACTTCCTACATTTGGGGTTGCCAACCGAATAACATATATAATTGTAGCTTCACGGCCGCGTCTTGATCCAAGTTGGTCGTCTTCCGGGCTTATAGGCCGTGGCTGGTTGTCTTCTTACTCGACGTTTCGTCTACTGCTGCGGTAGACCTCATCAGGAGATACTGCGTGCTCTCGGTGAACTGTGTAAGCCGGAAGACGACCAAATATGGATCTAAATAACTATATTGTAATAAAATAACTATACAGTAATATTACATATTATAAAACCGTGTGGGAAGTAAAACCACTGCTCGCTATGTATACTACTACAATGTATATACAAAAAATATCCAAAGTATGTTAATATACATTATCGAACAAATCACGGCATTTTAAATGACTGACCTTATTTGAACAATATAAAACATAATACATACTGGCCGCCATGTTTCACGAGGCCTCCTGTTTTTCAACTAATAAACATGCTCACACTGTTAACGTTAGTCAATTGTTTATATACCAACCCAATCTTTCAACACGAGCTATTATTTTACATTATTTATTACTTTTAAAATGCCACCGCGAAAAAAATGTCACGCACGTTTGTGAAGTGTTTTACAGAATCTCGAAAATTAAAAACCGAGCTATCTTGATTGTGTAACACACCCCCAACCTCGCATCGAATGTCTATAATTCTATAATGGTAATATTCTGGTTACTAATAATTTGGAAACTTTAATTAAGATTGCGCTGGAATACCTGCTTTTGCCATATTACCACTGGAGCGATTGAACCAAACCCCTGGAAAATCAGTATGCTGAAAATGTAGTGTTGGCTCTTTGGGGACCACAGCTGTCTGATTGTATTACACATATATTCAGTAACTAGAACGGTTTTTTTTACAATGAAAACGACATTCTGTGTTGCTCGTTGCATTGTTAAACCTCTAATAATTGGCTAATAACGGGTAATTCAGTTTCAATAATTTTACTTATGTTTGGAAATTAGATGAACAGATTGTTTATTAGGCTTATTTGTTTACCATAGGAAATCATAGCTGCGAGGTAAAAAGCTAGTGAATGAACAAGCATCAGATGCCAAAATTTAAGTTAATGTCCTTTTGAATACTTGTACCTGATTTTCCCTTCGTTTACTATCAATAAAACTAACATTTCCTTAGAAAGCTAATATATTTCTATTGCAACATTCAGTAAGCGCCTTATTCGCGGGATATTCCGTAATATGCCGCGGATCCCTCCATGGTTCTTTAACCTTGTCGTGGTGAGTGGCTTGCGTGCTCCTGAGAGCTATGCCCGCGGTAACATTGCTGCCGCAGGGTTACCCATGCCGGACTGGTCCAAGGTGTACCTAACGAAAAAGAACCTTGGCGAAAGAGTGACGATCTTTCACCGTAAACACTAAAAAATTAGGACTGGAAGTAATATCATAAACTAAATTATGGCACACATAGAAATACAGTATATAATGGAAATGGACAGCTAATGACAATGAGGGATAATTTTTGAGGAAAGTGCTGAATTCAAATACTAGGAACATAATCACAATAGGAAATGCGATGCACAGAGAAGTAAACATAGGCTCAATTCTGGAAATGCGTGCTATTATGCATTTCAGAGACTTTTGACTGTCCCAACTCCTTTCAAAAAACGTTAAGCTGAAAATATATAAAACTATTATGCTACCAGTTATATTATATGTGTGCGAAACATGGCTCTTACTTTAAGGGAGGAAAGGAGATTACCGAGTTATTTGAGAATAAAGTTCTTAGGAAATTTTGTGGACACAAGAGAGATGAACAGACAGGTGAATGGAGAAGACTACATAACAATGACTAACCTACATGGTCTTTAATAGGAAGCTAGATATAATAAGAACAGTTAAGTCTCGTAGACCTGCGATGGGCAGGACAGTTGCACGAATGGGGAATGAAAAGACGTGCATGGAAGCTTCTTGTAGGAAAGCCAGAGGGAAAACGCCCAGTTGGTAGGACCAAGAATGAGTGGGAGACAACATTAACTATGATTTGAGGGAAGTAGATTATACAGGGATGATTGAAAAGCATTAGCTCAGGATAGGGATGTATGGAGCTTATGTCGCGCGGCATGACCTACGGGTTCGATAGTGATAGTGAGTAAGTAAGTAAGGAATAGAGGATAACTTCCGAAATAAAATAAAAATTATTAAATAAAATCAATCAATGAGAGATAACAATTTCTATTAATTATTAATTGCAGCTTAGGCAAGGGCTTAAAAACTTAGTAGTATTCCCTGTTTTCCAGCTTTTAAAAGGTCTTTCAATTCAGATTAGTATTCAGCGATAGAATTCATTATTTGGCTTGGATTCTTGATAAATCATACAGTTGATTTAATAACATAAACAGCCTGATATAGATGCAAACAGCACCAACTTAAACGGCCAACATTATTTTTACTGTAAGCGGAAAACTACATTTTCTTTCGAACTAATTTTAATTCCTTGGATCACATTATAAATTGGGAACAAGCAGAAAAGAACCTGTTATTCAATCAAAATTATTGCAACAAATGACAAGTGAAACAATAAAACACCAATCGTGGCGAGAGCGGCATTTATAACGGACATAGCAGCACGTGAAATACGACGGCGCGCTTTACAAACAAACTTAGGCATAGTGACAATAGGCTTTGTTTACTTTGACTTAATTTGTCCATTTGGTTTGAATCACTCTTTAAAAGCGCCTTGGCACGTGCCTGCAGTAAAAAAGGGGCCGATGTTTAATAAGGATACTAATCCATCTAATATA
>JASPKZ010003636.1:0-48028 GCA_030220185.1 Diploptera punctata | reverse complement strand
AATAACAAATGTAAAGACAACCTGGTGGCATTAGTAAAAATAATAAATAATAAAACATATAATCTACTGAATGTATTAAGTGGTTAAAGTTTAAACTATGAAGACGCTTACAAGTATCAATATTCTGATTAAATGACAGTAACAACTAACGAATTTTAGAGTTAACGTAAGAAAACCACAGATCTAATATGGTCGTTATCACACTTAAAGTCTATAAAAAGCCTTTATTCGTCATATTTAGACCATTAGATGTAACGAGATTTAGGTATCAGCAACATATAAACTCAAGAACTAGGAAATCACAAAATATGAGTGAATACCAAACAACTTTAAAATATGTAAAGTTAGATTGATGATATAAAATTAGAGAATAAAGAAATTGGGACTGGAAGAAAACATAAATAAAACTAAATGTACAGTATATTCACACGTAGAAATACATTATATAATGGAAATTGACAGCTAATGACAAATGTGGGAAATTTTGAAGAAGTGGCTGAATTCAAATACCTAGGTACAATAATTACAAATAAGAATGTGATACACAAATAAATTAAACGAAGACCCAATTCTGCAAATGAATGATATTATGCCTTACAGGGACTTATGTCGTCTCAACTTCTTTCAGAAATGTTAAACTGAAAAAATAAAATAAATCTCTTATTCGAAACATGAACTCACACTTTAAGGGATGGAAGGAGGCTACGAGTATTTGAGAATAAAGTTCTTAGAAAAAATTGTGTATCAAAGACAGACGAACAGGTGAATAGAGAAGACTACAAAACAACGAGCTACATGTTATTTATCGGAAGCCAGATATAATAAGAACAGTTAAGTCTCGTAGACTGCGATGGGCAGGACATGTGGCACGAATGGGGAATTAAAAGAGGTGTATGGAACCTTCTGTAGGAAAACCAGAGGGAAAACCTTCTTGTAGGAAAACCAGAGGGAAAACGCCCAATTGGTAGACCAAGAATGAGATGAGAGAAAAACATTAACCATGATTTGAGGGAAGTAGATTATAAAGGAGATGATTGAAAAATATTAGCTCAGGATAGGGATAGATAGAGAGCTTATGTCTACGCTGCCATGAACCTACGGGATCAATAGTGCCAGTGAGTTTGTTCGTTGTATGTAAAAGAGAGCGACGACATACTATAAGCAGTTTAATTAATTTTACGGAAATTAATTAGTCTGGTAAAAGCGACTTTCTATTAATCAGTCTGTTATTATCGGTATAAAACCTTTCATTACTTGTTGATACTGTTTGAGAAAGCCACATATTTCTAAGAAATTTGATACTTTTATATCGCATAGCTTTAGGCAAACATCGCGTGTTTTGGGGCTTCTTGTTCACATTCCTACTATCGATTAAATTTGCAAAAACATCGCTTCGAATGCACCGATAGCTAATAAACACTGAACGACAGACATTCTGCATTTTTAAAACTCTTTCCTTGCATTATTCATGAACTTTCTCGAAGACATAGTAAAGTTAGAGAAATTTATGAAAAAAATGACAGCTATAAAGTAGAATTAAATTTATCTAGGGACGCTAAGTATTAAAGAGGTCCCCTTCAACTCTCACCAGAAATGAAGATTACTAGTTCTTCCCTAGTTTTCCTCGTTCATCAAGAAAAACAAGCCTACTGAGCTGTAATTTGATTAAGAAACATTATATAATTATTTAAAAAATAACTCAATAAGAATTCAATAAACGCACAAGCTACTGGATATAACAAAAAATCCAATTTAAGATATATTAGATTTTGAAGAGTCTACGAATAAAAATTACGGAAGAATTTGCAAATATACGCTTCAATTTTCTTATTTCTAAAATAAGTATCCAGTAAAATAGGAAGTTCTGTAATATATAATAGGCAGAAAAAATTGACTTGTTTATTTATCTAAATAATATATTGATATATTTAACTTACAAAACTAATAGTGACAAAAATTGAGACTCCCAAAGTAGGATTTTTTTTTCAGGAATATACTTTTTCGTATATCCTACAAACAACTCGCTGGCACTCTTGAACCCTCAAGTTCATGGCCGCACGAACATAATCTTTTACACCCCTATCCTGAGCTAATGTTTTCCAATCAGACCCTATATAATCTACTTCCCTCAAATCATGGACAACTAACTGGAAGTTTTCCCTCTTGTCTTCCTTACAAGAAGTTTCCATGCCCCTATTTCATTCCCCATTCGTGCCTCGCTGTCTACAATACTTAACTGTTCTTATTGTACAGTAAAGCCGCGGTTATCCGAGCCCCGAGTTCCGAGTTAACCAAGGTAGTCAAAAATAAAAATCCCGTTTTATGCGGTATAAGCATTTGGATAAAGTGCCGCGTAAAGGCCATCGAGTACCTAGAGCAACAGTGAGAGATAACTGCAACACACCTACTGCCATAATGATTGAGTGAAACGGCGGCAAAGAAACGAGTGAGGTCCGTTAAATAGAAAACAATTATGGAATTTTTCAAGAAATAACTTTTTAAAGTGGAACTTGTATGTACTCGTACGTCTTTTTACACGCTTTATATTAGCCTGACCTGTATCTATCTATCTATCTATCTATGTAACGGAATCTTTCAACGCGATTTTCACCCACTTCAAATCATTGGATCGACTTGAAACTTTGTATACTTGTAGAGGACCCGTGACAATACAATAATTTCATATTTATTTTCTAAAATCCTGGCCATAATCATCAGAAAATAAAAAAAAAGGGTTTTTGTATCAATGTAACGGAATCTTTCAACGCGATTTTCACCCACTTAGAAACATTGGATCGACTTGAAACTTTGTATACGTGTAGAGGACCCGTGACAATACAATCATTTCATATTTTGTTAAAAAAATCCTGGCCAAAATCATCCGAAAATAAAACAAATGAAAACTGGTATAATAGGTTGCGGACTTGTCGAGTTTTTAGTCAATCGTTGTAAGAGCTCAGTTGGTAGAGCAGTGAACTCTTAGTGGTATATAATTTCAGTAATCCATACATCGCTGGTTCAAATCCGGCTGGGAGGGTTTTTTTATAGAAGAGTATTACTTTTAGCTCATACTACAATAGTATCGAATTTAAAGATATTTACATTTTTATCTTATTCTGTAAAATATTAAAACTAAAAAATAAAAAATAAATAATAGTTTTAAAAACTAAAAGGACACGCTTTATTAGAAAACTAAAAAAATGAAAAATAATTTTAATTTCCAATACGCTCGGGATAAAATAAAGTGGTCAACAAAAAAATCCTCTCCAACACATATAGAATAAAATTAGAGTTATCAACAAAAAAAATATTTTACCATCAAAAGCGTGGGGTGCTTTTTTATGATTTTTACATTTTTTTCTTAGAGACTTTACTTTTACTAATATCTGTTTATTATCAAATATATTAATTGATATAGAGCACCCCACGCTTTTGATAGTAAAATTATTTTCTTTTTGTTGATAACTCTAATTTTATTCTATATGTGTTGGAGATGATTTTTTTGTTGACCACTTTATTTTATCCCGAGCGTATTGGAAATTAAAATTATTTTTCATTTTTTAGTTTTCTAATAAAGCGTGTCCTTTTAGTTTTTTAAAACTATTATTTATTTTATTTCATAATACAGTTGATGCCTTCATTTCGTATCTTTTACCACGTTTTCATTAATTTCAGCAGTTTACCATACGTTTCCCTCTCGATTTTTGACATTGTCCGTGTTATCCGAGTTTTCGATTGTCCGAGGTAACCTCAGTCCACATTACCTCGGATAATCGAGGCTCTACTATATATGGATTCCTATAAATATCATATAGCTCAGTGTTATACAGTCTTCTCCGTTTGACTGTCTGTTCATCTTCCTTTGGTCCAAAAATGTTCCTTCTTCTTCTTCTTTTCCAGGATTAGGTCAATGTGACCTGTTCCGGTCTCAAGTCCATCGTTTCCTTGGCCGTCCCAAAGATCTTTCCCCTTTTGTTGTTTGTAGGTGTTGATCTTTTTGGGTAATCTTGTATTGTCCATTCTGTCTAAATGTTCTTTCCATTGGTATTTGTGTTCTTCTAGTTTATCAACTATTGAAAATATCTCCAGTTCATTTCTTATTGATTCATTGTGTAATCTATCCATATGTGTACATCCTTTTACAGATCTTAAAAAATTCATTTCAGTGGCTTAAATGTGTGAGATATCTTTTTTTTGTAAATACTCAAGATTCAGATCCATATAAAAGAACAGGAACAGCAATAAGTTTGTAAAACCTGAGCTGAGTTTCTCTTCGAGTCTTTCGGAGGTTTCTTCTTATGGTGCCACACATCATTTGATATCGGTTTAATTTATTATGTATATCCCAATCATAGTCATATGTTATATCTGAACCAAGATAGTTAAAGTGTGCTATCTGTTCTATTATTTCATTATTGATCACTATTTTTCCTCTGACTAGCACTTTGCCCTGAAAAGCCATAATTTAAAAAAATGTCCTATGAACCTTATTCTCAATTTTCTTTCCGTATCCTGTGGTTCTTTAATTTGCTTTTACTGTCACATATCCGATGACTAACTACCCAACTGTCCTAGGCACGGATACGAGGCTACTGCTTTGAATTACGATCTTAGACATCTGGATTTTTCTGTGGAGGGGTATGCATGCGTGTGACTAAATTTCGTGTCCCTAAGTATAGATGGTAACGATAAAAATGAACAGAAGAAAAACAAAAAATAAGATAAAGTCCATTAAAAGTGTCATTCGCTGTAATTTTATTACCTTTTATTTTCTGGCGGGAGTTATGATTTAATATTTAGAATCCATGCATCAGCTCCATCAATCAATAATTCACATCAGCACGTAATTAAAATGTAATATAATTAGAGATGATACATCTCCTTCCAATGACTAAGCTTCAACAACAAATCAGAGGCGAATCTCAACTCTAAATAGCGGTCACATGTGTACAAAAACAGCATTCAGATTTACAAAGCACACTTCGACGGAATATAAAAGTTGCGCACTGACTGTTTGGAACATTTGAAATGAAATATAACTATTTTTTAAAAGATTTATTAAATACACTGTGTACATTAGGATACAATTATTGAAAGTTATCATCAGCGTAGAATTTTAGAGGCTTTCTTCTTGCTGTAGAGTCAATTAGGTGGTATTGTTATCATCTGCGTAGAATTTTAGAGGCTTTCTTCTTGCTGTACAGTCAATTAGGTGGTATTGTTATCATGTGCGTAGATTTTTAGAGGCTTTCTTCTTGCTGTACACTCAATTAGGTGGTATTGTTATCATCTGCGTAGAATTTTAGAGGCTTTCTTCTGCTGTACAGTCAATTAGGTGGTATTGTTATCATCTGCGTAGAATTTTAGAGGCTTCTTCTTGCTGTACACTCAATTAGGTGGTATTGTTATCATCTGCGTAGAATTTTAGAGGCTTTCTTCTTGCTGTACACTCAATTAGGTGGTATTGTTATCATCTGCGTAGAATTTTAGAGGCTTTCTTCTTGCTGTACACTCAATTAGGTGGTATTGTTATCATCTGCGTAGAATTTTAGAGGCTTTCTTCTTGCTGTACACTCAATTAGGTGGTATTGTTATCATCTGCGTAGAATTTTAGAGGCTTTCTTCTTGCTGTACACTCAATTAGGTGGTATTGTTATCATCTGCGTAGAATTTTAGAGGCTTTCTTCTTGCTGTACACTCAATTAGGTGGTATTGTTATCATCTGCGTAGAATTTTAGAGGCTTTCTTCTTGCTGTACACTCAATTAGGTGGTATTGTTATCATCTGCGTAGAATTTTAGAGGCTTTCTTCTTGCTGTAGTACACTCAATTAGGTGGTATTGTTATCATCTGCGTAGAATTTTAGAGGCTTTCTTCTTGCTGTACACTCAATTAGGTGGTATTGTTATCATCTGCGTAGAATTTTAGAGGCTTTCTTCTTGCTGTACACTCAATTAGGTGGTATTGTTATCATCTGCGTAGAATTTTAGAGGCTTTCTTCTTGCTGTACACTCAATTAGGTGGTATTGTTATCATCTGCGTAGAATTTTAGAGGCTTTCTTCTTGCTGTACACTCAATTAGGTGGTATTGTTATCATCTGCGTAGAATTTTAGAGGCTTTCTTCTTGCTGTACACCCAATTAGGTGGTATTGTTATCATCTGCGTAAATTTTAGAGGCTTTCTTCTTGCTGTACACTCAATTAGGTGGTATCGTTATCATCTGCGTAGAATTTAGAGGCTTTCTTCTTGCTGTACACTCAATTAGGTGGTATTGTTATCATCTGCGTAGAATTTTAGAGGCTTTCTTCTTGATGTACACTCAATTAGGTGGTATTGTTATCATCTGCGTAGAATTTTAGAGGCTTTCTTCTTGCTGTACACTCAATTAGGTGGTAGTTATCATCTGCGTAGAATTTTAGAGACTTTCTTCTTGCTGTACACTCAATTAGGTGGTATTGTTATCATCTGCGTAGAATTTTAGAGGCTTTCTTCTTGCTGTACACTCAATTAGGTGGTATTGTTATCATCTGCGTAGAATTTTAGAGGCTTTCTTCTTGCTGTACAGTCAATTAGGTGGAATTGTTCATATTTTTGGTCACACAGCTTAGAGAGGCACTGGTTCGATGCGTGGTGGAACCCTTTTTGGATACATATTCTGCAGTGGAATCCATGTGTGACGGTTCTCGTGAACGCGTGTCTTAGGGAGAAGTTCGGTTCCTTCCATTCTAGGGTCTTCACATAACTAATGTAAAGTGACTATTGTTGCTGTAACCAGACATGCAGAAAACTATTCTAACCCCCCTTCCCTCTAACGTCATGTTCAACGATGGAATCAACCATACGCTGATATCGTGTTTACGAAGGAATTGTTCATCTCTAGTGATAATACAAATTAAAGCAAATTCTCAAATTCGTTATGATGAATGCTTGAAAAATCTGTTAACAAAGTGGAAGTTATGTAACTAGGTTTGTCACCCGTTGTTCATATTTTGTGTGCAAATATAACAACTTGGGGAAATATGATACGAATCTGTACACCTCGTCAATACAATTCGAGAGAGATCAGAATTCTGGTTGAAAAAGAGAATAATGATATGTACACAGTTGATAACCGCCTGGGGGAAGCAGTTCGGGAAACTTGGTGTGTGTTCCGCCATGATTCACACCTCGCTGTCACGCACACATTACAACACTAAATAACTTACTTACATTACCACACTTATTCAGACATTACACCGTACGGCAGAAAATAATTAAAACAAAGCTGCGTCTTTATAACACGAGCATATAGGGTATTTCAAAATATCGTTTACAGTGTATCAAAACATAATAAACAAGAATATTATACATAAGCTTGTTAATACTTAAAAAAAACATTAACCACCGTTGGGGTTGTTGATAAATATTTAAAACTATAAAGATTGTACCTGTGATGGCAGTCGTCCTCAAAAATATTAAAATTGTTTGAGATAATCAGCTAAGTCTTTCGGAACTAGTTTCATTTTCAAAGGAGTTCAGTTGGGCGCAGCTTTGAAAATGGAACTAGTTCCGAAAGACCTAGTTGATTATCCCAATTTTCATTTGTTGAGGACGACTGCCATTACAGGTACAATTATTATTGTTGTAAATGTATAAAATTTTTAATAAACTAATAAATTCCATTTTTTGTCTAATGCCACCATGCTGTCTTTTATGATATTTCCGGCTTTCTCCCCTGAATTGTAATCCGTTTCTTAGGTTCGAGCGCCTAGAAGAGGGAGTTATGTTACCCCGATGATATGATGGGTGATACATGATAATCAAGCGCCAGGAGTGCCCTTAAACTGAACTTAACGTAAATTCCAGACCATGGACGGCCACAGGAATAATTTCATTTAAGAGATATCTCTATGATCTGGCCGGAAATCGAACCCGGGACTTCAAGAACTGTAGTCAGAAACGTTCACTACTAGCCCATATAAAACACATTGATTTAAACACAAAACATTCAATAAACACAAAATTATCTACTATTTAATTTAAAAACTCATATTTAATTCAAAATGTTATCGCTTTATGTAGCAAAAGTAACTTTCTGATATTAACTTAATATATAGGCCCATATTGAATCACATCGTAAAATTTTACACATAGTATTTGATTCAAACATAGAATTTGCAAATTATGTATTCATTTATTATTCATATTTGTATAATAATATTCATTATTATTTCTTAGAATGTTCAGTACACACGGGGAAATTAAACCTTAACTTAGAGAAATTCGTCTGAAACGTCCAATACAAATATGTATGTGTTCTTAAACCGCCACTGCACTTTACGTGCTTCGGGTTCCGCTGGACGAATAGATGATTATTATGGTCTATTTTAAATTTTTTACGCACCATTTCGGCAGACCACTTTACGTAAACGTATTCTTGTATTGTTTATAGAGAGGAGGGTACAATGAGTATATGTTTTATGTTTGTGTAGTGTAAAGTGTGTTGTGTGAGGCATGATGATGAAGAGAAGGCAGAAGGTTAAACCCGGTGCCGGCATGTAGCCTACTCCTATCGAAAATCACCAAGGTTAACGTCCCCATCCGACGGACGAACCGCTATAAACAATACCACATGCCATCCCAAATTATGAACTGCGGAAAAGTTTGCAATTTAATGCAGGAATCAGATGCAGAATCTTAGCGATTAAAATTGTTCATCACATCACCTGGCCCCGAGATTAAAAATGTTATAATTAAATCAATTAAATTAATTTAACTATTAAACATTTCAACCACATCAGGTATCTAATACGGCCTTCCAGTCAGGAATCAGGCATGCTACCACCTGAGCCAGCACGGCGGACCAGCATGAGAAACGTGACAGTTCTTTGAGTGCTCAATATTAACTTACTAATAAACACACATAAATAAAATATTTTGATTCGAATAGGCAGGCCTATTTAATTGCATATTTATTCATAAAATAATTTAATAATGGAGCAAATTTCACATTTGAATTATCATAAGTAATGCCACGAGGGATTTCCAAATTATCGATAAATTCACGACTCACAAAGTGAGGAGTGAATTTATCTAGAGAATTTGGAAATGAAGAGTGACATTTGTTAGGACTATTTAACGAATACAATTAAGCTGTTTACTCACAAATCATTATTTAAATGTAGTTATTTTAAAATATTTATATATTTAATGTAAATGGCGATGTTTGAAAACAAACGAGAAACGATTGGTACGCTTCATTTGCTTCTTTTGTTCATCGCTGCAACCAGATCATATTATTTATTGCCAAAGGAACGCAATATTGTAAGCATGCACTCTAGTGGAGAAAAATTGAAATACATCAAACTGTATATTAATTCATTTCTGATGTCTATGATGTAAATATGACAATTATATTATTCAGGAATGTTATTAACTGGGGAAAAAATACATCTAAGAAAGTGCAAACAGTGGTTTATTTTTTGTGGTATAATCAATTGCCACAAATGTTTTTATATTATCTCCGGCATGCGCTATGTGTTGACATCCATGCACTATATATAGCCGTATTCCTTACAGAGTCAGTCACGGAAAAATAATGCTATGACCTATTCAGAATGTTAAAAAGGAGTGCTTTCTTTATTATGATAAACTTCAGTTGGTAAATTCTAGGCGAAATACGACTGTGATAGGTTATAAATAAAAAATCATTGAAACGTGATTGATCATTGACTCTCTTTTGGGGCATGAGTTGTCTTGGAAATTACATTTTTTTGCAACTATGATAAAGACGCACAAATAAAAATCACGCGTTTTCAGAGTATGTGTGGAATAATCAGAATAACGGTAAGAATCAAAACTATAAAGGACATTCAATTAAATGTTTTTAATGCTGAGGCTAGTTTTTTTACCAGCCTTTTATACGTGTTTTTATTTGTGGGTGTAGTCTATTGTTAGACGTGGTTGTCATTACATCCAGTGGGTGAGATGTAGTGTATCAGGCATGATTATGATACCCGTATTACAAATGTTAAATTGATGAACCTAACAATCCGAGTCTCGTGCTGCGCATGTGCAAGTCACTATGCCGCTTGAGGCAACAAATTATGTGGACAATTGAAACACGTACACTTTATCATTGTGCTGCTCACAAAAAACTGACTCCTCCTCCATTAACTAAATTATTACTGTCATTACTTCCCCTATCATTGTCACAGACAACTTCATTACAACAACTTTCCTCTCTTTACAGTCAAACTCTAAGTGAATTGCAATAACAAATGTACTCATCACAGGAGGTAATTAGTTTAGTATAAGCCTCATGCACGTGTAATGTCTCTGTGAGGTATTTTCTTTATTCTGCAAGAAAACTACTGTTGACTTAATTTTCGCCGATGATTTAGTCTTACTACACCATGATGAAGACCCGTTACAATTGGCTGCTTACAAACTAAATGCAATATGTAGCGATTATAATTTTAAAATTTCAATGAGTAAAACAAAAGTAATGGAATTTTGTGGAAGAAATAATCTGCGTGCAAAAACTTTAGAGACGAAATTATTGAACAAGTATCCCACTTTAAATATTTAGGATGTGACATCAGCTATGGGTATGATAAAAATATTGAACACAAAACACATCAGTTTCAAGCTATTTGTAGTACAATAAATAGAAAATTGAATAATAAAGCCCATAAACAAACAACATTAAAATATTATAAAACAATGGCTGTCCCTGTCCTTTTGTATGGGAGTAAATCTTGGATTACCACTACCAAACAAGAAAGTAAAATCCAAGCAGCCGAGATGAAATTTTTAAGAACAGTAAAAGGCTGCACTAGAATGGACCAGATAAGAAACGAGGATATCCGTGAAGAACTGCAGATCTACTCCATAAAAGAAAATATATTTAACAACAAGATACAGTGGAAATAACATGTAGAAAGAATGGAAGAAAGATTACCAAATAAAATAATCCATTATTTTCAAGAGGAAGAAGAGATGTCGGACGTCCTCGGAAGAGATGGTCTTATATCTATTAGTGAAAACGGAACAGGCAACTCTTGCCTAAACCAGGAAGTGAAGAAGAAGAAGAAGAAGAAAACTAAGTTACTGTAGCTAACTGACCAGCACTATCGAACCCGGAGGTTCTAGACCGCGCAGACTCAAATTCTCCACACATCCATAGGAGATTCTAACCCACCATATCACTAACATAAATTCAAATAAACGAAAAAAAGTTGTTGCAATATGTGATAATTATGAGAGAAATATATATGTTGATTTTCCCCCCAAAAAATTGTGAGAAATGCCTTAAATTGAAATGAGACAAAGTAAATATCAATAAAACTAAATATATGGTCATACATAAAAATGCATAACATAATGGAAATGGACAGCTAATGACAAATGAGAGAAATTTTGAGGAAGTGTCTGAATTCAAACAATCACAAACTGGAATGCGGTACACAAGGAAATTAAACATAGGCTCAATTCTGGAAATGTGTGTTATTATGTATTACAGAGACTCTTGACTTCCCAACTCTGTTCAAAACACGTTAAACTGAAAATTATAAAACTATTATTCTACCAGTTATATTATATGGATGCGAAACGTGGATCTTATTTTAAGGGAGGAAAAGAGATCACGAGTATTTGAGAATAAAGTTCTTAGGAAAATTTTTGACCAAAGATAGATGAACAGACACGTGGATGGAAAAGACTGCATAACAGTGAATTACATGGTCTTTATAGGAAGCCAGATATAATGAGAATAGTTAAGTCTCGTAGACTGCGATGGGCAGGACATGTAGCCCAAATGGGGAATGAAAAACATGCATGGAAGCTACTTGTAGGAAAACCAGGGGGAAAACGCTCAGTTGGTAGGCCAAGAATGAGGTGGGAGAAAAACATTAACTATGATTTGAGGGAAGTAGATTATACAGGGGATTGGAAAACATTGGCCCTGGATAAGAATATATGGAGAGCTTATGTCCGCGCGGCCATGAGCCTCGGGTTCGATAGTGCCAGTGAGTTAGTTAGTTAGTGCTCAAAGTAACTTAAAATCATCATATTCGCAAAGTAAAATACACATCAGTCATTGCTCAGACAGTGTAGCCAACTTATCACAAAAACCCACTAACAAACAAGTGAACGTTAAACTAATCTGGTGTACTAACTTGCCCATTTTCTCACCATAACTTGCCCACTAATGTTGGTGGACTCCTGGGATAGAATCATCTTATATATTAATAAACATGTTGGCAATTGGCTCTAGCGGGAACATGTGTTATCACATTGGCCAACATGATGCTCGCAGTCACTTGTTCTCCGATCGAATATTCATAGGTGGTATAGAATAACCCATCCTATTCCAATCTAATGTTTTCTAATCATTCTCGGTATAATTATCCTCCCTGAAACCATGGTTATGTTATACTCCCACCTCATTCTTGGTCTACCTACTGCGCGCTTTCTTCTGGTTTTCCAACAGCTTTTATTATTCCCATACGTGCCACATATCTTGCCCATCGCAGACTACGACTTAATTCTTATTATATCGAGAGCAAGTCCTCCAGAAGGAATTATAAGCCGTGGTCCCGAGTCTGAAGATTTTCAGGCTCATAAAAGATCGTTAAGCCTGATTAAAAAGGCTCTAAACAAAATTTACCGATCTTCATTTTAGTAATACCTTAGTTGCTTACTAGAGGTCTCATTGGTCGCATACAATTCGCGACATCTTTAGGAAAGCAAGATTAACTAAATTAACATGGTCTAGTAACCCCTAACAAAAGAGAGGCTAAGATCCAACACTGGGCTGTTATACCATTGTAACTAACTAACTCACTGGCACTATAGAACCCGTAGGTTCATGGCCGCGCGGACATAAGCTCTCAATATATCCCTATCCTGAGCCAATGTTTTCCAATCATCCCCTGTATAATCTACTTCCCTCAAATCATAGTTAATGTTATTCTTCCACCTCATTCTTGGTCTACCAACTGAGCGTTTTCCCTCTGGTTTTCCTACAAGAAGCTTCCATGCAAGTCTTCATTCCCCATTCGTGCCACATGTCCTGCCTATCGCAGTCTACGAGACTTAACTGTTCTCATTATATCTGGATTCCTATAAAGACCATGTAATTCACTGTTATGCAGTCTTCTCCATTCACCTGTTGTTCATCTCTCTTTGGTCCAAACATTTTCCTAAGAACTTTATTCTCAATTACTCGTAATCTCCTTTCCTCCTCCCTTAAAGTAAGAGTCCATGTTTCGCAACCATATAATATAACTGGTAGAATAATAGTTCTATATATTTTCAGTTTAACGTTTTTTGAAATGATTTGGGAAGTCAAGAGTCTCTGTAATGCATAATACCATGCATTTCCAGAATTGAGCCTATGTTTAATTTTCCTTGTGCATCTCACTCCTTGTTTGTGATTATTGTTCCTAGGTATTTGAATTCAGCCACTTCCTCAAAATTTCCCTCATTTGTCATTAGCTGTCCATTTCCATTATATAATGTATTTTTATGTGTGATCATATATTTGGTTTTATTGATATTTACTTCCAGTTATAATTTCTTAGTGTTACTCAATAGTGTGTGCGTGTTGTCTTTTAGTATCTCTCTCTCGCTATCGGCCAGTAGTACTACATCATCAGCATAAACCAACAGCTTATTAATACCATTGAGTTGTAGGCCTTCTTCATCCTCTAAGGATTTGATGGCATGTAGACAGATATATTTTAAATTGTGATTAAGTGGAAAATTATGTTCTCAGTGTTAAGAATTATTTGCTGTCACCTTTAAAATCTCGTAGTAAAATCTGAGACTATGTGTGCTCTTTTGGAAAACCTAGTTCGCCTGAGAAAAATAATGTAACAAGGTAGAATCCTCATTGCCCAACAAAAACTAAGGAAGATGAATGAACATTCGGAGGAGCAATAACTAGAGAATATGGAATATCAATACTTCAATTTTTCATCAAACTTCTGACAAAACAGCTTTTAATTCTTCGTGGAAATGAGATTCCAAGTCTTGCAAAAGATAGTTTGGTTCTTGGAAGAAAATGCACATCCACAAAGCGGCCGTATGAACATTCCAAATATTTGAAAACGAAAACTTCAAACAAAGCACTCACGTGCCTAACAAAGTCAACGTCAACTTTTTTCCCCCTCAAAAGTTGGCAAACATGTACCACGTGCAAATGTAGAAACATTTAGTTAAAATTCCTTTACCTTCTGGTGGAAATTTATAATCCAGATTTTCGTTTTGTTCTTCTTAGTTGCTGAGACTGATGATTATGTTCATAAATAAATGCGCAGATCTCAAACAGCATGATTGCGCATATATATATATTATATATATATATATTATATAATATATATATATATATATATATATATATTCTTTACAAAAAAAATATATATATATCCATGACCAACCCATTCCTGAAGGTTCGTCGGTGAAACACCGTTATATTCTCTATATTTAACAGAAGTAGGTTTGAGACAGTATATTATAATACTGTAACAGAAGAGGTAGCAAAAAAAGTAGGCCTACATTAATAAATTATTAATTTTATTCAATCCAAAGTATGAATGCATATTTTATCATTATTATTATTATTGTCCACCGCTGTGGTCTCGAGGTAGCGTGCTGCTTTGTCAAGCAGCGGGCCCGGGTTCGATCCCCGGTCGAGGCAGTTTTTCTGGGTGAGGTTTTTATCGGGTTTTTTCCTCACCTGTAAGACAAATGTCAGGAAAACTTTAAGGCCCAAACGGTCCCCGAAATCATATGGTCATCATCATCATCCTTATCATTACCATCATCACCATCATCACCATCATCAACATCATCCTTCACCGGTGTGGAAAGCAACGGGAAGCTACCACACCTACACAATTCCCTAGTAAAGCTGCAAGCATAGCATGAAAATGCTATGATTGCAGTGAGGGACCTGCCTTCGGGCAGAATTACTATGGATGGATTATTATTATTATTATTATTATCATCATTATTATCACTATCATCACTATTAATATGGCTAATCCTGCCTGTAGTCTTCACATTGAGTAGTTTTTAGATTAGTTCAATTTTCCAAAAGACTGGGAGCTGACCCATCGTTATAACCCCCAACCTACCTCTGACGAACCAACGTCTCCCTACAAGGCAGCAGCAGCCCTCACAGGGTACTAGAATCCGGGCCAGATGAACACTGTTTTGTTTTGAGGTGGCGTTACTCCTCCATCACTTCCCATTTATTTTGGCTTGTGACAGGCAAAGCCTAGTTTTCAGAAATTAGTATAGATTGGCTGGGCAACACAAGAAAAGGGAAACCAAAAGAAGAGTGGATTCAAATGAGTGCATAGAAGTATGGTGTCGAGAGAACTAACAAAGAGTGATGCAGAGAATAGAGATTTATAGAGGAGTAAAATGTACAATGGGTTGTAGGAAAACTACTGTATTGTAGAGAAATTCCTAATAAATTATTATTGTTGTTCTATATTAAAAAAATATAAATTATATAAAAATATCTTGTGACAAGTGTATGCAGTCTTATTCTTTTCCTCTAGCTTTCTCTTCTTTTCATCCCCGCCTCTAGTAGTTATTTTTGTTCCACTGCTTTAACTTTCTTCAACCATGTGTATTGAATACTACCTCTTCGTCTCCTTTCCGATGGCATCCATTCTGAAACCTTCTTTGGCATTATATCTTCCTAAACCCATTACATGTAAATTTCTGTATCATAGGCCTAGTTAATTTTATTTCATGCATTTGTGCTCGTTAAACCTTATGGTCTTGACTATGTCAGATTTAATAAAATATTTTATTGTCATTCTCTGTATTTACTTATGAATATGATGGGTGATAATGGTGATGCCTGGCGACATAGTGCAAATAATTTCTTGACAGTTAACTTGCAATAGTATAAAAAAAACTCTCGAGCATGAAATTTAATCTGGCCAGGAATTGAAGGCAGGCCCTCTGCATGAGAGGGAATATTGTTATCCCTAGACCAACAAAGCGGTGATCAGAAATTACATGAACTATCACCATTGTTGTTTTTTGTACAGTGCCACCAGGTTGCGTTTTATGGCATTCCCTTCTGGCATTAACGGAATTGTAATCCATTTCTTAGGTTGTGGCACCTGGAAGACGGAGATATGTTACCACCCCGATGATATGATAAATGATAGTGAAGCGCCAGGAGAGTCCTTAACCTAAACTTAACCTGAATTCCAGACCATGGATAACCAGTGGAATAATTACCTTTAAGGATAAATTCCTATGGTGTGACCGCAAATCGAACCCGGGCTTCATGAATTGTAGTCACAAACTCTGACCACTAGCCTATGAGGCTGGTCTGTTATTAAATCTAAAACACTAAAAACGAAATTTGTTTAGAAGATAACGAACAGAAAATAATAAATAATTAAAAAATATTTAATAATGTAGGCCTAAATTATCTCTTCAGAACTTCTCTTATCACTGGATGTTTAGAATTTGTAGTCTCCGAGATCAGATCTGATACATGCGGCGATGTTATTTGCAAAACAAACAGTTTTGAAACATGTAGGTCTAGAGGAAGATAGAAGAAATGAATGAGAGTAAATAACACGTTGTTAAGGACAAACTGAATGGCGCCTTTGCGGTCCGCCTCTTTCTGACACACGCGGTCACGCGAGCCCCAGGCTAACTAACATTCCGCGCCTTCACGTAAACACAAGCTATCTCCGGTACTAAATAAATTGGCCATATCACTTCTTTTAACAATTTGAGATGTTTTATTCCTCCCGTAAGATAATATCTGCATCAAGATTTTTACTAAATATTAGATGGTTATGGATTACTCCGAATTTATTATGAAATTCAATCTAACTTCAGTTGTTCAATAATAAAAAAAACTCATTATTGTTTTTAAAATTTTGTAGGTTCGTTTTATTTTATTAATACGATTCAGTAAGTTGTTTTCAGGATTATATATATATAGTTTTTTTGCGTCAATAATACTCTATTAAAATGGTATAACATGCATTCTCATATATATATATTTATCTATTTATTTATTTATTTATTTATTTATTTATTTGCCACCAGCTTGTATTTTATGATATTTCTCGCTTCTCCCCTGACATTGACGGAAAATTTTAATCAATTTCTTAGGTTGGGGCACCTTGAATGCGGAGTTACGTAACCCCGATGATATGATGGGTGATAAATGATAATGGAGCGTCAGGAGAATCCTTAAACTAAATTCTAGGCCATTGGCAACCACAAGAATAATTCCTCTTAAGGAAAAAATCCTATGGTCCGACCGAAAATCGAACCCGGGACCTCATGAACTGTAGTCAGAAACGAAGAACACTAGCTCATGAGACTGGCCTCTACCTTATATATAAAAAGTATAAGAAAGATTGAAACATTCAGAAAAAAATATCAGAAATTGTCCCTGATCTTAGATCAAATCAGCATACCGTACATGTTAGAAGAGTGCGAGTATTTTGAGGTACAGATCTATTGGTCGGAATAACCACTTCAAGCTCCGCGAAATCTTGAATAATAATTAATAACAATATTTATAGCGATAAATTTAATAACAGGATCGAGCGAGGAAGCAATAGCTTTTAATACTTGCATTTTGGAAGTCTCGGGATCGAATGTTAGTCCCAATAACTTGACAGAGTTTTTAATTTTTTTATTTCTGTCGTAAAGGCACATTCTGGGTTGGAATTTGAACATATAAACCACTCACTATACTGTGGTAGAGAACAAAATGCAGTGCTAATGCGTTCTTGCCTTGGCTGTACATCTCTCACTACTCAGACCGCAACTAATAACAATGATGATATAATTACACGCCTTCCAAGGTTACAATTAAACCACGTGATCACGGGAAACCCCGATTAAGCTGACTGGTAGGGGAACATGCATTATCATCAGCAGCAGCACTACAATCCGATTCGAGCCTAGATGTCCTTCAGAACCCTTTTCCAGGCATCTCTGCGTCTAATTCTTTAGGTTTCCTAGGTTTTTTTTACAGAGTAGGGTAGTCAGCCCTACACCCAAACATCCAACGATCCTGAAAAACGAAACTTTTCTGTTGGGGTTTTCTCTTCTAGCTGATAGGCTTCGAGCATATAGTCAAGAACTCGCTCTTTGCCCTCACATGACTTAGCCTACCCAGAGACAATGCTAAGGAAATGCATGTGTAGCACTTGGTAGGATCAAATTGCATTTCTCGAGTATTTAAGTTGTACAGAACCATCAGCAGGCTGTGCATTCTCAAGGCTATGTAATATCCCTATAGCCCCCCCCACGAGAGGGAAACATTTCATCATTGAATTCTAGCGCATGCGCAGCAAGACTGAATTTTGTTTGCTGCCAAGCTATAGTATAATTAAAGAATACAAATAAATATACATAATATGTTCTTAAAAGTTGTAAAGTTGTAAAGTCTGTAAAGTCTGTAAAGAATAAGAATAAAACGTAATTTGTCTGAGAGACTGATATGAAAACACTATCAAAATAAATAATAGTGGAAGAACGGAGTAGAAAATAACATACAAGTTCATTTCTCAAACAGTAAGTAAACCTTAACGTTCTGATTATATAGGTTTACAAAACAAATACTAACTGGTTATTGCGAGCATAAAATAATGCGTAGTATGGGAACGAACTACGAAGAAATTCAAATCCCCACGTGTATTTTGTTAAAAAATAAAACAATGGGTAATATAAAAGCAAATCGACACTAATTACAGACATACAGCTAGAAACAACTGTAATGCAATACCGATAACTTTTTTTAACTATTCAAACAAAGTTCAATAAACTGAAAACACATAACATGGAACAATATGAGGATTATCCTGATAACAAGCAACCCGCACAGTAAACCTGCTGCAGTCGATAAGGGTTCTGTTTCGCGAACACACCTACAGATTAAACTAGTTTAAAAAGATAAAATGTTCCATCAAAATAATAATATAAGCTAAATCTACATTATCTTTGCTACTAAAATTCGACCATGTTTGGTGATTTCGATTTTATTTTCAACAAGGAGGATGGTTTTTGTAGCCTTCTCGGTAGATGAGTGGCTAGCGCGCGCGGCTGCCGCAACTGGGATCTCAGGTTCGATTCCTGGCAATTCCTTAGGTTGTGATGGGTCACAACGGGATTTTTTCAGTTTTATCTCGGGGTTCTCCAGTTTCCCGAATTTCATTTCACCAACATTCTCCACTCATTTTCTCTCCCCCAACTTCCCATTTCATCTCTATTTATTCATTTATTTCATTTCAACTTTCATGACATTTAATATTAGTTAAAAAAAGTCTCGTATTAGCTAACCACAAGTGTTTAAAACATGTGGTCGTGGTGATCTAATGGAGCTCACTCAGGATTCCTAATCTAGGGCAGAATAAAGCCAAAAGGAGGGTTGTAGCTCCTCCTTGATGCATTGGGCCCAACACAAATAAATTACGGTATGACGTATGAGCCATGTGTGTGAATACTTGATATATCGAACCAGGAACACCATAAAAGATGACATATCACCGTAGATTTCATCTAATTTATTCAATAAAGATGGGTAGTGCAATGAAAAAATCAGAACCCACTTGTACTAATTTAATCTACTCGTACTTTATGTAACTGTGTACAGAAAAGAGCTGACGAGATGGCCAGCGTAAGGAATGCGTGAGGTGATATTAGAGGCATAACATTTCTATCACATGCATCCTAGTTCTATGTGTCCTGAAAATATTAGTCGCGTTTCTGGACGAATAAAACACAGCCTTTATAATGAAAATGAAACAATTTTTGTACCGCAACACATGGACGAATAAAACGTTATCTTTATAATCACAGTAATGAAAATGAAGCAATTTTAATAACCGCAACACATGGATTCGTAACACGGCTATGCAAGAAATAATACAAGGTTTGTGAATGATTAATACATTTCAATGCTAACACCACGTGCATCGGGGATTCACAGCGATAACAGCCTCCCTTTCTTCATGCCCCGCTCGTCTTCTTGTGAGCTCCTAGCTGTATGTTAGGTCATAAAGTTGTATTTCTGTGCATATTCTGTTCTTGAAACATACTCATAAAGGTTTGGGTATACCATGACAAAATAATATATTATGCTCACTGATTAAATTTAAAACAACCGGAAGATGTATTCTCAAACATAACTCATCTTTACAAGATTCTACTTTGGCATTATATATTTAGAGTTATTGAAGCCCTTAATTGATAAATGTCCTAACTACATAGGAGAAGAAATTGTGTAATAGAATTTTGGCCAGCGTTTCCAGGTTGAGAAAACTGGTATATGCATATTTTGAATTGTTTTTAATTAATTCTAAATAGATCGCCGCCACTAAATATTTATATTAAGATAATCCAATGTTAATTTGGTTAGTTTTTAAAATTAATTTGCTGAAATATTTTAAAATTAATTTGCTGAAATATATCTGCTCGAATAATGCTATGACCTATTCAGAATGTTAAAAAAGAGGAGCTTGATTTTACAGTGATAAAATTAAACTAATAAAATCAAGGTGAAAAACGACTGTGATTGGTTGTAAATAAAAAATCATTGAAATGTGGTTGGTCATTAACTCCCATTTGGGGCACGAGTTAAATATAATTCACTCCTCACTTCGTGACATAGTGAATTTATCGAAACCACTCGTGGCAGTACTTATAACTACTAACTAGTAGTTGTAGCTATGTTTTATTTATGCATTTCGTTTAGAAATAATGTTAATTTCAAATTAATATATAGTGCCACTGTATGGTCCACGTAAAGGCACCTAAAATTACCTATAAGGCGAGAGGTTAAACTGTGTTAATGGAATGGAATAAATTATAAAATATTTATTTTCATAAAGTATTGAAACCCAACATAAATTATGGAGATAGTATTAATTAAGTTCTAGCACTAAGTAAACACACTTGAACGATTGTTACTCGAGACATTTTCTTACTGGTTTTTCAATAAATAGCAACCATTTATACATGTAATTATGATGTTGAAGAAAGGCTGTCCAACCTTGAACAAACTTTTAATATAAAGCAGGGGAAGTGCGCAGAAAGCCGGCACCTGTGATGTATGTGTGAAATGTTGTATTTCACAGCAACAAGCAACTAAGTCCACTTGATAATAAAGTTCAATTCTAAACGATATCACGTATTAAAATGACCTCTAAGCTATGGGACCAAGTGATTCCACGAGTATTCGCGTAATTATACACACGCAATGCAATGTCTAGCTGCCTTTTAGTCAGGCAATCGTTGTTAACCATTCGAACAATAGTTACCTCCCACTCACCATCAAGGTATCTTCATCACAATCACCATTCCACACTTAACACGAATAAAATGCTATTGTTATATTATTTACACCCATATGTCAAAAGTGAAGGGATGGTATCCACTGCAGTAACCAGCATTGTATCGCTTTTTCAATACACTGGGTTGTCTTTCGAATTGAAGACTGAATTATTAATTCATGAGTTTGGAACATTCTACGGGTCTTTACCAGGGGATATAGCTACCACACTCGCATCTGGTCTGAAGTTCACGAGTTCAAACATGGATGGGGTCAATACATTTTTCACGGCGTAAGGTTCCTGATTATGACTTCTTTCCGATGTGAAATGCAGGTTCCAATCGTAGATTTATGACATGAAAAAATGTCAAGCCTGAAATAACAGTCCTCTGGGCAACATTTGTCGTTCTTTTCACGTCCAGATTTGTATTACAATGTCAATAATCTGATTTGTTACAAATCAGTCATTAAATAAGCTATAATTACTTTTTTATTATTATTATTATTATTATTATTATTATTATTATTATTATCATCATCATTATTATTATTATTATTATTAAACATTCTTAACGAAACTAAAAAAAAAGCATATGATTGATTGTACAGCGTGAAAACGTGGAAATTACGCAGAGAGCTAGCACATAAACTATTGGTGACAGAGATGGACTTCTGGATAAAGGATTCTAGAAATTAAGAGACAACATTTATTTATGAATAACCCAGCAGTTTAATCTAAAACAAAAGGATAATACACTAAATGGATAAATAACTAATTAACATTAACATATTGTGTATGAATTTAAAAAATCTCCACCATAATTCGAATTATAGAAACTAAAATTGATATTTGTAAAAGTAATATTTTTTGGTTTACAAAAAACAATAGTTTATTATTATATTTTCAGAACTATTTTACAAATTACAAAATAATAAAATTAGAACAGTTGAATTTGGTTATCTTAGAAGAAGACTTCAAAAAACTAGACAGGATAAAATAAGAAATGAATTCCTTTGGAGAGAAATGAATGTCACCACATCTGTTAAGAGGATTGAAAATCAAACTCTTAAATAGTATGGCCATGTACAGAGAATGGAAGATGAAAGATGGCCAAAAAATATATACCAATGGTCGTCCACCTGGAAGAAATAAACGTGGCAGGCCAAGATGGAAATGGAAAACTTATGTCAGAACTATAATGGATGATAGTAATTTGGAAGAAGGACATTGGAATGGTATAAATAAATGGAAACTAAAGACGGCAAAGCTGTATGTGGGGCGAAAGCAGAAGAAGAACTTTTTTTAATTATCAGTGTCCTTAATACATTGTCATAAGTGTCTCATTTCAAACCTCAGCGTGAAAGAGGCTACAAATTTTGCTAGAAGGTACTTATTGCATAGAACCCCTCCTATGGAACCCAAGCTCCGGATGTTTACGATCTGAAAAATCCATTCATCCCGGTTGAGTTTGAACCCATGAACCTCGATCCAGAGACCATCATGGTAGTCCACAGGACAAACTTTTAATTAAAAAGTAAGTAAGCAAGCCCATGTTTTTCCCTTTACAGAGATTTTGGCGCTCTCACCCTAAAGGGAAGAATTTGAACCACACTAATTTTGTAACACTTGTTTTCGTATATATGTCATTTTTGAGTGGTCCGTGATCAGTGCACCGCCTCATACTGACATCTAGGAAACCAAGGTAGTACTAGGACGGGAAAATTCGGTAAATTTTGCTTAGAGGCCTTTTCTCAGGCTTAAGGATTTTTTACGAGCCTGAAAATCTTCAGACTCGGGACCCACGGCTTAAAGTCCCTCCGGAGGACTTGCTCCTTGGATTTTTGCGTCCTAAAAAATCCATCGACTCCAGCCGAGTTTGAACCCGCGGCCCTCGGGACCAGAGGCAAGGACAATAACCACTAGTCAACCGCGCACGAGTTTTAATTAAAACTTTGAATTATTGTATAGTTCCAGTGTATCCAGTGCCAGGAATTGTAGTGTTTGAAAACTACTGTAGTACCCAAGACCTAATAGCTGAGGACAGCCAAATGGTAAAAAGCGTAGCACTGTATCTTGTGTCTCGCGCAGACGTGAGCTGGAGAAAGTGTGTGGAATGCTGGGGGTCATGACCTCTTATCGTATTATAACACAATTAAGTTCCAGCCTTGAGGTAACTGCCTGCCGGCAATTCTCTTCACACTCTAACGCCATTTTTCAGTCATGGCGCATATTCGCACGCCTTCTTAAGAAAAACATTACCAGACCCCAACAACATAGGTATTGCACTCGATTTTAGACCTAAAAGTTAATTGGTTTAATATGTTAAATTACTTAAATTCCAACTTACTTTTATTTTTTTATAATCGAGAGTGCAAATGAAGGGCACAGGAAAAGAACGAGATAAGTCACGTTTTACTTTAAACCTATACAGGGTACCTTTTAATAGTGCAACATGCATACTTCCTTATTTATATGCCAAACTTTGGAGGTAGACTAAATAAACCCGTAAGTAAACTTACTTTTTTTACCGTTTCAAACTCCTGAATAATAGTGCTTTCCATGGAGAATCTAATAACACCTCAAACTCCATTTCAACAAAAGTGACTTACCTGTTTGTTTCTCTATATCCTCCAAATGCAATTATCTGAACCAGTTTACTCAAGAACTTGAGACTCGTATTTGCAAAGTCCCGGATAAAAATCTTGTAAACGATTAAACTAATGTTCGTACAATTTTATGATGCATATTAAAAAAATATCGTTTAAAGTAAATCATTAATCGTCAACAAACAAACAATATATAGTCTATATGAAAATTGCCCAACGCCTCTAGTATATTTATATAAAAAAATAAAGGCATGAAGCGGTGTAGCCATCGTCCCTGCCTTTATCGCAAACTTAACGCATTTGATGCTACGATTATTCTAACATCAATCAACTTTACGAAGACGTCAACGATAATTGTCATACTGGCTTATGACGCCATTTTTTACGATAGATTTATAATGTTAAAATGTCCGCAAATAAAAGAAAAGTCCCTACGAGTAATAATTGAATTTTAAAACCTATACTATGAATTTAAAAATAACTGAGCACACAAAAATTGGAAAAAATCAAACTAGGAATATTGAGCTATGGTGTCAGGTGAGACGTTATGACGATGTAGGCTACTTATTAATCTGTTATAAAACAAAATACCGCTAATAGACAACCCGCTGGAATATATGTATAATATTTGTCTCCTTTTGTTTTTATATCCGCAATTATTATCGGACGTATATTTCATTTTGAGATGGCTGAACACATGAGTTTGACGTATCTTAGCGTACAGGCCCTACAAATAGGTGGATAATTCCCTTTAGAGAAAAATCAGCATATACAAGACTGGAAATCGAACCCCGGTCCTCTTTCTCTGTAGCTAGAAAAGCGTATCACAACGAATTTAACTCTTGAATTTAAAAATCATTAAGCTTTAAATTGGTAACGTGCGATATTAGATACGGACCATTGCTCAGATCTCGAGATAGCGTTGCTCCCTCGCATGCAGCGGGCCCGGTTTCGATACCTGGTCGGAAGAAGTTTCGTGGATGGTGTTTTTTTTTTTCCTTACTTGAAATACAAATGTCAGGAAACTTTAAGGTCGAAACGGTCCATCATAATCATCATATTCGGTATGTTTTAGTGTGAATTGTGTTTTTCATCCTAATGTTGTGTTATCTCGGAGGAGACCTGACATTGAGCTGATAATCTTTCGGGAGGTCCTCCATATCCTTGTGAGGTAAAAAAAAGTGTGTATGTGATCCATAGTTAAAATCCTGTCCCGACAGATCGCCCCACTCTAAGGCCCGGATGGCTATGACACGTAAAAGTACCTGTAAGGCGAGAAGTGAAACTAAGTAAATGGGATATTCTTCATATATAAAAATTCAGTCTGCGCATGTTTGTTATTTATATATAGACTTCTAAACCGCTCAACTGATTTTCATGAAAATCTCTACATACAGGTTCTCAGGTACAGTGACTGTTTAGCCACTACCTCTCATGATTTAAAAATATAAGGCACAGGAATTCGCATAGAACGAAACTTTAAAAACCGCTCAAGCGGTCGCAATTTACAATCACTCACAACGAAACTCAGTATATTCTATTAATGTATACCGAGGTAGGTATTGTCCATTACATAGCGACATCCCACTATTAGAAGTTAGGGTTTACCTGAAATCCAAAATTAAAAATCGACTCTAGGAACCGTTATATTCCATTCGTCGCTATTTATACAATCAATTAACCTTAATTTTCTTTTTACTTATCCAACTAACATATAGAAAATATTTAATGTTTTTAGGCGTAGCATCGAACGCAGAATATTAGCTGGTTTTTAATAAATCATAGAAACGCCAACAAGCAGAATTTACTTAAATTTGTGTTGAATTACACAATGCACAATAGTAACTTACAATTATACATTATTTTTTTTATTACTGCCGAACATATGTAAATAACTGGAATCTAAAATTAGTGTTTCGCCACAATTTGAGGATTCAAACAATCTAATAGTATACACGGACTTTATTGAACTAAAAGTAAGATATAAACAATGTTATTTACAAACATGGCTCGTACGCGCAGCAAGCAGACAGTTCACATCAAGATAATATCTAGTAATAATATAAAGTAGATAGAAAAAAAAATAGCAATCCAATTATTACATTACACATTAATTAGATTACGTAAAATTATTAAGTATTAATAATATTACAGTTTGCCTTACATTTTTTTATTTATTCAGGAGTGAGTGAGTGTTCTTATTTTTCGCGTTTTGTCCAGAAATTTACCTAGCTTATCCAATTTTCTGGGTTTACCATTAACTCGTAGCTTAAAGAAGTTATCAAGTAACAAGTAACACAGGTTTTTATTTGGGTTGTAATTTTACTATAAACACAAGAACTGAAAGAGTCATAAATATGTAACGTTGCAATTTCAAATTATACGCGGAACTATACATAAAACATTAAAGAATAAAACAAGAAGAGATACTAGATTGAAGTTTTATAAAACATTGGCGGTTCCTGCATTACTTTACGGGAGTGAAACTTGGGCAATGACAAAAAAAAGTAGAATACAAAGTTAAAATGAACTTCCTTAGAAGAACAAAAGGCTGCACAAGATTGGATCGGATAAAGAATGAAGATATAAGAACAGAGTTAAATATATATCAATTGAATGATGGAATCAAAGAATATAGAGATAAATGGTTTTGAAATGTAGAAAGGATGAATGTAACAAAAAGCAGCATTTAACTACAATGCCAAGAGGTTCAAGGGATGTAGGAAGGCCAGTGAAAAAGATGGACAGAACAACTGTGAGGCGGAACAGGCAATTTGCCTAGCCCGTGAAGTGAACAAGTAATTTTAGAAGTGGAAAGTTCGCCAGAGTGCGAGGATTTCTATGCATGAGTACGGCCTTAGCTAGAGGCTAATATAATTTCTAGAAATTTAATAAGATATGGTATTACAAGTAATAGTAGACCAATGAGTGGTTTATTTCAAATTTAGTTGAAATTTATGTCCCGTAATACGATTCCGGTAGCAATTGGACACAGATTGTTATAAATCAGATTATTGGTTATGGAAGCTGTAATTACATATATTTACACATGTAAGAGGGATTCCCACCCGCCCCCGAGGGGGTAGGCGATCTCCTTCTCCATCAACTGTAACAAATTCACGCATGTCGCGCCCTTAAAATGTCGCAGCGCTGCGCATTCTATACCAAGATCAGCCACATTTTTATGCCAAGATCAAAACGTGCATTTTTTGTTTATGACTTACAATAATACAACCACAATTCAGACAATTAAATTGTATAATAATTCTATTAATGTCATTTTTAATCAGGTTTCAAATGTTAAAAACGTTTTCGTGTGCAATGTTTTATTTCTTCCTCAAGCTATGTCTTCTCACAAGAGAACTGCCAACCACTTCATACCTTTAAATTTCTTCCAGAGAAGCGTTGTGATGTACAAAGGAAAAAAAAAAAAAAAAAACTTTTTTTTACTGCAAGACACTAAAATCTGGCGCCAAACCTCTCATTTTAGCTATAGGGAAGTAATACAACTGCTGAATTAGTAGACTGGATGACCCTTACTAACTGTCGTCCGCGCCGCGTACGACTACGCTCTTACTTGTGGAGGGAGTCCATCTGCTCCCTACAGTGGGTTGCCATTGTAGATAATTTTTTGGACAATAAATGGGGAAAGGGAAGTTATAAAATAATAATGATAATATAGGGATTAGAATGGATGTAATTAATATTAATTTTGTAGATAGTTTAAATATTTCATTTGAGGCTAATCTTGTTACATAAATAAATAAAACAAGTGTACCCCCTAAAAAAATTAAGAATAGAATATATGTTGGCCTGGTACGTCACAACGCTTCTCTGGGAGAAATGACGGCATCTCCTCTCTTCCCGTTTCAGATCCAACTAATATCATTAGCTTACTATATTTGAAGAGAAAAATTATACGCTCAGACCGGGACTTGAACCCGGGACCCTTGGTTCTCTAGACCAAGTGCTCTACCAACTGAGCTACCTGAGCAAGTACCGATCTAAACGCAAATCTTTCTCTATATACATTGTAATTCCCATCCACCAAATGCTGTGAAGCCATGCTTCTATCTTGCAAATGGCGGCTCCTTTATTAAGAAGACATATTTGGGAATTATACATTACAGCCAGTACGGCTTTTTCCAAGTTTTTATTATTGGATGGGAATTACAATGTATATAGAGAAAGATTTGCGTTTAGATCGGTACTTGCTCAGGTAGCTCAGTTGGTAGAGCACTTGGTCTAGAGAACCAAGGGTCCCGGGTTCAAGTCCCGGTCTGAGCGTATAATTTTTCTCTTCAAATATGATTTATCCATCATTGAGATGTACGAAATCAATAATAAAAAATTAGCTTACTAGTAAGTTATTATTTTCTTCTTTTTGGCGCTAAAGTCAATATTGAACCTAGGTCTCTTCAAATTTTTGCCTCTAATCCTGTTTATTCTTAGCTCTAGTTTTGCAACTTCTTATACCTCACTATTCCAAATTCTGAACATGTATTTACCAAGTTATTTATCAACACGTTTTCAAAATGCATCGACTCATCACAATTTAGGAACAAAATCACAAGACTCTTCTTTACCTTTGATACCACAGCACAGGGCATGTCTATACTCTGAATCTTACACAATATCTATGACTAGAGCATGGAACTCACTTCCCAGTCATGTCAGGGACTGTCAATCGCTATCATTATTTAAATACAAATTAACTGATATCTTAAGCACGACACAATGAAAACAATAACTGCGTAACAACTATATACAGCATAATCATCTAGGTAGCTACTTACTTTATTTTATATTGTTTTAATTGTATTACATTCCATGTTTTTGTTAGCATTAGATCACATCATCATTGTATTGTGTTTAGTCTGTATTTTAATAACATCTTAAAATTGTAATAAGTATGTAATTTTTGTATAATTCTACTATTCGCTTGAGTGGGAGAGAAGGCCTTATGATCTTAACTATGCCAGTTAAATTAAAGCATTATTTATTATTATTATTATTATCATCATCATCATCATCTATCATCATCATCATCATCATCATCTATCATCATCATTTATCATCATCTATCATCATCATTTATCATCATCTATCATCATCATTTATCATCTATCATCATCATTTATCATCAACATCATCATTTATCATCAACATCATCATTTATCATCAACATCATCTATCATCAACATCATCTATCATCAACATCATCTATCATCAACATCATCTATCATCAACATCGTCATCATCATCTATCATCATCATTTATCATCATCATCATCATCATTTATCATCATCATCATCATCTATCATCATTTATCATCATCATCATCTATCATCATCATCATCATTTATCATCATCATCTATCATCATCATTTTATCAACTCATCATCATCACATCATCTATCTATCTCATCATTCATCATCTCATCAGCATCATCATCATCCATCATCATCATCATCATCATCATCATCATCATCATTTATCATCATCATCATCATCATCATCATCATCATTTATCATCATCATCATCATCATCATTTATATCATCATCATCATCATCATCATTTATCATCATCATCATCATCATCATTTATCATCATCATCATTATCATTTATCATCATCATTATCATTTATCATCATCATTATCATTTATCATCATCATTATCATTATCATCATTATTATCATTTATCATTATCATTTATCATTATTATTATCATTTATCATCATTATCATTTATCATTATTATTATCATTTATCATTATTATTATCATTTATCATTATTAATTATTATTTATCATTATTAATTATTATTATTATTCCTTAGTCACCTTTTCCATTCATCCACTTTCCGAGACTTCAATTAAAGTTTCGTGATTATTACTACTTTTACAGAATGTGGTAGTCAGCCTTAATCTTGCTACATTCTGTAAAAGTAGTAATAGTATCGAAACTTCAATGGAAGTCTGTAATGAGAACCTCAACACACTATTCATAACTTAGCTCATCTACAAATACTGGAATGAAATTGTAGTTACGAAACAATTATCTAGGAACTGTGGACTCGGGTGAAATATTTGGCTTCGTAAATTTCTGTAATAAACCTTCAAAATGTGGATTTTTAAGTTTCGTACCTGTGACGTATCTATACGCCATTAACGACCTAACTTGTAAACGCACATTTCTCCTCCCTTTATTAACAACATTATTTTAATATGCTTTTAAGAAGATCAGCAAGAATATCAAAATTGGATAAAGTAAGAAATAATACAATAAGAGAAATAATGAAAGTAGAAAAGGATATCGTACAAGAGATTTAAGAAATTCAACTAAGATGGTATGGATCTATAATGAGAAGAAGGGACACAGAAACAAACAAAGAAGTATTGAAGTGGATACCTCCTGGAAAAGGGAAACGTGGTAGATTAAGCCAACGTGGATAAAGGGAATTCAAGACAACATGAAGAAGAGAAATATGACAGAAGCAGACACGCAAGACCGGGAAGTGTGGAAGAAAAAAAATTGTATATTTTGATTGAGGATACCTGTGTAAATAACAAAAACAATCATGAAATAAAAGAAAAAATCGATTATTTTGCCATCTTTAACTTAATAATAATAATATTATATTATTATTATTATTATTATTATTATTATTATTATTATTATTATTAGCAGTAGCATTAGTTTCACTGTTATTATCACAATTATTATTGCTATCATCATTGTTAATAACGTTATTGCTATTACTGTCATTATTGTTACTGTCATTGTTACTGTCATTATTATTATTATTATTATCATCATCATCATTATCATTATAATTACTGGTATTAATGCTATTATTACCGTATTAATTATTTTCAGTCGTTACTACATAGATGTGTTTAAATAGAATTCTCATTTACGAATAATTAAGATGTAAGCACGGATATGTGCATTAGAAAGAGAGGTCCTTGTTCTCAGGAAATGTAATGTTGTGGACAGAACTTGCAGGCGACACGGGTTATTATTGCGAGGCGTGATGAGAACAATACCGTGTGCAGGCGTCCTGGTGTCGCAGCCAGACACAGGTATTTCCGTGCATATGCATGTCAACACGAGGTTTAAAATTTCAACTTGTGATAATTTAAGTTTTCTGTGCAGAAAGATGTGTATATTGCATTATATAGATCATTACTATTTCACGTAACATTTAAAACTTAATAAATTCGATAAAAGTAATCATTGCTACTTATTGTACACGTATCCCGATAAACGTGCGATATTTTTCACATGTTCAGATTGAAATGAGTCACCAGTAAATGCAGAATACATTTTTATAAGCTCTGATTGCAACCTTCTTACTTTACAAAATAAAAACCGCTTAAAACTACGCTTTGGATATTTAATATATGGACTACACCTTAAATCACCTACTTGCTATGAAAATAATTTAATAACATGACGCACAGATAGTTAATTTGGAAATTGGACTGGTTTTTAATTAAATGGATAGGCCTATATTAAATAATAATTAGATATAAACATGTGTCCTAACATTTGATAAAGATAGGGACAGTTTTAACTTGGCCTTTTGTCTACTTTTAGCTTCTTACCTCTTTTAGAATTTAACGACTTTTGTGCTTCTGCCTACATTATTTTCAGATGTAAAATTATTAAATTACGTAAGGCATGGTTTTGTTTGAAAAGGAACTGACGCAATGGTAACACACACACACATATATATATGAGAGTTGGTCGTGTCGGGGGCGAGGACGTTGTCCTGAGGCTTACTGTGGAGGGGACTGAATGGTGGACCATGGTGGAACTTAACATTATGCACATTGTGCGGTCTCTTATTATTATTATTATTATCATTATTATCATATCATATTATCATTGATTCATTATTATCATTTAAGGAGGAGCCGGAGCAGCAGGAGCAGGAGGAGCAGGAGCAGGAGGAGCAGGAGCAGGAGGAGCAGGAGCAGGAGGAGCAGGAGCAGGAGGAGCAGGAGCAGGAGGAGCAGGAGCAGGAGGAGCAGGAGCAGGAGGAGCAGGAGCAGGAGGAGCAGGAGCAGGAGGAGCAGGAGCAGGAGGAGCAGGAGCAGGAGCAGGAGGAGCAGGAGCAGGAGCAGCAGGAGCAGGAGCAGGAGCAGCAGGAGCAGGAGCAGCAGGAGCAGGAGCAGCAGGAGCAGGAGCAGGAGCAGCAGGAGCAGGAGGAGCAGAGCAGGAGCAGCAGGAGCAGCAGGAGCAGCAGGAGCAGGAGAAGCAGAGCAGGAGCAGCAGGAGCAGGAGCAGGAGGCAGGAGCAGCAGGAGCAGCAGGAGCAGGAGCAGCAGGAGCAGGAGGAGGCAGGAGCAGCAGGAGCAGGAGGAGCAGGAGCAGGAGGAGCAGGAGCAGGAGGAGCAGGAGCAGGAGGAGCAGGAGCACGAGGAGCAGGAGCAGGAGGAGCAGGAGCAGGAGGAGCAGGAGCAGGGCAGGAGCAGGAGCAGCAGGAGCAGGAGCAGCAGGAGAAGGAGCAGCAGGAGAAGGAGCAGCAGGAGCAGGAGCAGCAGGAGCAGGAGCAGCAGGAGCAGGAGGAGCAGGAGCAGCTAGGAGCAGGAGGAGCATTAGCAGTGAGGAGCAGGATCAGGAGTAGCCAGGAGCAGGAGGAGCAGGAGCAGGATGATCAGGAGATCAGTAGCAGCATGAGCAGGATCAGTAGCAGGAGCAGGATTATAGCAGTGAGCAGTATTATGATCAGGATTTTATGTCATTATCATGTAGGATTATTATGATGATCAGATATGATCATGGAGGATTATCAGTATTATTATCATTATTATATAGATTAGTCATATCATTATTATCATTCATCATTATTATCATTATCATTATTATCATTATTATTATAATCATTATTATTATTATTATCATTATTATTATTATCATTAATTATTATTATTATTATATAAGAGAGAGAGAAGGGGGGAGAACATTTATAAGAACCTCAGGTTTTGAAATTAAAGTTTGTCGGATTCTTCACTCCAAGCTTTCAATTGCAAAGCAACGATCCAAGTGGCATAAAAATATATATAAAATAATTTGTAGCACACTAGATACAGCTGTTATTGTAGTCTAATGGAAAGCATATAATTTTATTTTTGAAATATAAAGAGCATGTTGGCCGTTCGTGCTTATTCCTGTTCACGATTAAATAATATATACACACACACACACACACACACACACACACACACACACACATATATATATATATATATATATATATATATGCCTGGACGGCATTAGTGTTTGAATTGGATTCGCCTGGTAGTGTAATGGATATCACGCTGAGGTACAGACTCAGAGATCCGGGTTCGAATCCCATCCAGGCATTTATTTTTCTTATTATTCCATATTAAGCTTGCATTGCTCAATGTTAAACATTTAATTATAACATCTATAAAGCGTCACTGCTATAAGGTAAAAATATTCTCTTTAATTTGCTACTTGTTATAGTCAGCTGCTAGATGGCGGTGAAGACCGAGTTCTCGCGACATCTAGTAATAATGGAGAGTATAATACATATATAAGAAAAATAAGTGTTTGAATTGGATTCGCCTGGTAGTGTAATGGATATCACGCTGAGGTACAGACTCAGAGATCCGGGTTCGAATCCCGTCCAGGCATTTATTTTTCTTATCATTCCATATTAAGCTTGCATTGCTCAATGTTAAACATTTAATTATAACATATATATATATATTAGGATGGTCCTTATTATAGGGGTGGAATTAAAATGTCTGATTTCAACGCACATCCTCCACTTCTTTCCTTTTGTTCTAATTCGATAGTCTATCAGATTTCATTACAATAAATTAACACTAAATGGACATAAATTTATAAATATTAAACATATTCATTAAGTTTAGGATTAATGCCTCTCCTGGCGCATCATTACCACCATCATCACCTATCATATATCATAGGGGCAGCGTAACTTCGCCTTCCAGGCGTCCCAACCTCAGAAATGGGTTACAATAACACCATGCCAAGAAAGATTACCAGAATGTCGAAATGACAACGTGGTGGCATTGAATAAAAATATATGATAATTCAGGTATACAACTAAGTAAATTAGAAGAAAAAAACGCTACACTATGTCGAAACAAACGTAATGTTAATCGATATTAAACTACACGTTTATTCAGATTTAAAGTATGTTGACTGAGCTGTAAAGTGTAACAAGGGGAAGTAGGTATAAGTACTGAAATGTTAAACAAGTGTATCAAACAGTCCTCTTAAATTATACTATTTTTTTACTGCTTCGTTTATTTTAAAGTGCCTATAGGTCTACTCATTAGTGTAATGACTATATGAATATTTACAATTTTAAATGCCTAGACGTGTATTTAAGTTAACCAAATTTAAGTTCTACAATTCATGGGCTTAATTCGCAGATCATATCTCCTCCAAATGCAATGGCTATTTGAAAAAACACGGCAACATAATGATAAATAAGGAGAATCTCCACTAACTTGAAGAGTATTTGAACTTTGATAGCTTCAATATCGAGTTAAGTGTAAAGTTATGTACATTATAACTAATTACTAGCGTAACTTATGCATATTTACGATTCTCTTATCGACAGTGTGCATACTTTATACTTGCCTGCAGGCAACAACACATCATTAGCTAATCAGGTAACAAGATTCTACAAATTCCCTTACAAGTCTGTTTTTTAGCTGTGGTTGGACCTATGTATAGCTGTTTAAATTATTTACCCCGGGAATCCCATAATACCAATTTTAAATGCACTTCTATTAGATATTCATTCGAAATTAATCGCCGCCCATCTCAATCGCTTAGACGTTGGTCCTGAGAATATCAGGACAACGATATAAGTTATAGATATACATTTGGGTTCGAAAGTAGGTTTTTACGATCATATATTCGAATATTTTTTGCACATTTTCTTCCTTGAACGAAATATATGTTTCACACACATAGTGCACCATAGGCAAGATTATACAGAGTGGAAAGAACAATAATCACAAATAGGAATGAGATGCACAAAGAAATTAAACATAGGCTCAATTCTGGAAATGCGTGCTATTATGCACTGCAGAGACTTTTGATGTCCTAACTCCTTTCAAAAAACGTTAAACTGAAAATATATGAAACTATTATTCAACCAATTATATTATAGGCTATGGGTGCGAAACATGGACTCTTACTCTAAGGGAGGATAGGAAATTACAAGTATTTGAGAATAAAGTACTTAGGAAAATGTTTGGACCAAAGAGAGATGAACAGACAGGTGAATGGAGAAGACTTACATAACAATGAACTACATGGTCTTTATAGGAAGTCACATTCAGTTAAGTCTCGTAGACTGCGATGGGCAGGACATGTTGCACGTATGGGGCATTAAATACTTGCATGGAAGCATCTTGTAGGAAAGCCAGAGGGAAAACGCCCAGTTGGTAGACCAAGAATGAGGTGGGAGAATAACATTAACTATGATCTGAGGGAAGTAGATTATACAGGGAAGGATTGGAAAGCATTAGCTCAGGATAGAGACGTATAGAGAGCTTATGCCCGTGCGGCCATGAACCTACGGGTTCGATAGTGCAGTAAGTAAGTAAGTAAGTAAGTAAGTAAGTAAGTAAGTAAGTAAGTAAGTAAGTAAGTAAGTAAGTGATATAAGCGCACTAATTGAAGGGGTGTTAAATTACAATAAAATAAACCTATCTCCTGAAAATTGCAACAGCGTACGTAAAATTCTCGTGATTCTTGTAACGAAACAAACAGCCGTTTATACAATCTCTAACTTGCAGTTCGACGTTGCAATATCGCTCGTCTCTCGTTTTTTATTGCAGAATGTCAGACATTTTCACTTTAATTTGCATGAAATGCTATCAATTTTATGGCAAAACTGCAAAGGAACAAAACATCCTTGTTCTTCGCCTTTATCTGAGTATCATATTAGACGTGTAGGGCAAATATTTACATCGAGTTAGGAGACATTTAAAGTTTAGGTAGAAATATTGTTTTTAAAGAAAAATGTTTATTAGACACCAAAATGTTACTGAACCTTTTTATTTAAACTATATCCAAGAAATAAGCTGTTAAAATATTAATGCTGTACTTATATTATTTCCATTCTGTGTGTGTGTGCGTGTGTGTGTGTGTGTATGTGTGTGTGCGTGTGTGTGTGTGTGTGTATGTGTGTGTGTATATGTGTGTGTGTGTATGTGTGTGTATGTATGTTTATGTGTGTGTATGTTTGTGTGTGTGTGTATGTTTGTGTGTGTGTATGTTTGTGTGTGTGTATGTTTGTGTGTGTGTATGTTTGTGTGTGTGTATGTTTGTGTGTGTGTGTATCATATCTTGAGATTCATATATAATTCTGAGAAGATTAACGTTTAAATATTTTTATTATAATTAAATCTTAGTGTTTTACAGATGCTAAGAGTAATTTATTTAACGACGTAAGTCAATAAATGTCATTAGGGTAAAGTTTGAAAACCAGAGAAGTCTCTTATGTTAGGCTTTGAGGTTCTTTTTCATGCAGTAAATAAATTACACCTGACCTAAGGTTTTTCTCATCCTTTTAAACGAAGTCATATTCAGGATGTTTATGCTTTAAACTAACATGTGTAAGTTTCCCAAGACGGTGACATCACGTGTGTAATTTATTTATGGCTACTTCAGCTACACATTTTTATCTTTACACCAGACATATTTTTAAATCTATGGGTATTGCGTGGTCCAAGACCCTTTCCTCACTCCACGCTACAACAAACAAAAAATATAAATATTTGTGTAAGCATTTTTTTTTTAATTTGAGAATGAACTGTCTTAAAGAACAATTTAAATGCCATACAATTATAATCTAGGTTTACCAAATGAACAAAAAGATAATAAATATTTGTGTTAGACTTTTTTTAATTTAACAACAAACCGTCTTCAAACGTAACCGAAATGTAACCCAATTCCTTTAAACTGGTTAAATTCAGTGCTCGTTTAAACCTAACTGAAATACTCGTATGACTATAGAAATGTATATCACTTGGGAAAGATATTCTATTGTTTTCTCTGAAAACGTCTATCAACCGTCGCCGGGTTTGCTAAGAGGTCACACATTTTAGACGTAAGATTTTTTTAATTGTTGTAAAACCGTTGACTTGCATTCGGAACAAATCTGCGTTTAATATCAACCTGCAGGAAGAAAACCAGGACGTCTAGTCAAAAGACTTTTGGGTGAACTTTCTATTGAGGCCGAAATAGGCCTAAATTCTTGAATGGACTATGATGATGAAAAATCATCGACTCTGGACGAGTTTTAATCGTATGATTTAAAAGTAACCAAAAACAAGTTGAATTTATAGAACTTCAAGAAGACGGTATGTATACACCTCTGGTGAACTACGGATCCCGAGTGAGCGTGTTGGTCATCAGACAATCAGAGCCAATATTGTAACGCATTAACGGACCGGCTTTTGAAATTCGCGGGCGACGGCGAGAGTCGGATCTATGTTGAGAAAGATTCCAGAGCTGTGGACTCACGAATCGAAAAGCTCGCGGAAAACTTTTCATATGCGTCTATGGCACCATTCGGAAAGTTTGTTTCTCGAGGCTTCCGAATCTTCCTGCCCTTGCGCATACAGAGGCCAACTGAATTTCCATTACAGACTTGGAGGACGTATAGTGGAGACCAAGACAGTTACGTTCGTCATAGGAACTCATGCCCGGAAACGTATCGTTTTCCCGCTACACGCAAAATACCACAACACACGTTCAATTCTCCCGCATTTTCGGCGCCAAAGACTCTGCACGTTCTGCTGAGTTGATCCCGCTAGACTACTACCTGAGGGATCACATGACATTCTTGATTTACGAGACCACTGTGGCATCCGAGGGAACCTACTGGCGCGTGTTATGGATGCGGAAGATGTTGCAGGACCAATGATTGGTGATTGTGTGTACCAGAGTATGGTACGGAGGTACCGTATCTGTGTTGACGTCGGTGGACCTCACATCGAGCCCTTCTTGTAAATGGACCCATACAACAAGCAGCAAGCGTCAGAGAGGGAGAGAGAGCAACATGTGTTGTGGTATTTTATGTGTAGCGGGAAAAGGTATGTTTCCGGACATGAGTTCCTATGGTAAACGCAACCGTCATCGTCCGCACTACTCGTCCTCAAAGCCTGTAATTGGAATTTAGTTACACTCTGTACAAGAGGGTGCGATGGTCGGACCAGCCAGTCAGCTGTACTCAGAGTATGGACGAGTAAACATGACTTCAATGTTAAGAAAAAAAGATGTTCTAAGTGATATCGCCGCGCCAGCGAGTTTAGAGGACAGAACAGTAAAACAAATTTTGGAAGAATAAAATTTATTAGCAGCGAATTATTTGGGAAGAATCTGATAATTATTGTGTAAATGGAGAGAATTTGGAAATGTTGTGTAAACATCTGTGGAGTTAATTTAAATAAATTCCATCAGAGCCCTACGCGATTGATATACGCTGTAATACTTTCCAAATGGTACAGAAATTACATCCCGATTTAGGAAATTTTTAGGTGAAATCTGAATGGATCCAGCCCAGATTCTATCATAATTTTCATTTGAAATGGGCGCTGTGTCTGTGGAGGATTTAACAAACATTTACGAGCTAAAAGTGTAGTTAAAAAATCGAACTTTATTCTACCTTAAAACAATATGAAAATGTTGTTTAGGAGAGCTTAAGAACGCTAATATTTCCCGTTGCCTCGTACACATTTGCATAAGCAATGTTCTTCACTTACTATGATAATTACTGTAGTTATTGCTGCTATAATTAAAGATACCTTATATAGCTGCAAAACGCGGTCTCCAAACTTTATGAAAAACTATGCATACATCTTTTCACTTTAACGTAGTAAGACTGCATTAGTCAAACAATTACATAATGTTTTTCTGCGATATTACAGTCACTGTTACATTAATGTACATACTTAAGGACTTTATTAAACTAAAAGTAAGATGCATACAATGTTATTTACAAATATGGATCGCACGGGCAGTAAGCCGTACGTGCTGTTGACAGTCCGTTACAATAAGTTGATGTTTAAAAAAAAAAAAAAACACACAATAATATTACAATTAGATATCAATACAATTACATTATACATTAACTTAGTTATGTAGAATTATTAAGAATTAATGGCATTGCAATTTGCTAACATATTTATTTATTCCTGAATAAGTGTTGTTCTTATTTTCCGCGTTTTGTCCAGAAATCTACCCACGTTTATCCAATTTCCTGGGTTTACCAGTAACTTGTAGCATGCCAATCTTTCCCGATTTGAATTTAGAAATCTTTCCGGTAATAACTGATGCCTCCAATATTCTAAATCGTTACATTTTCCTAGTATATGTATCTCGTCTTCAAAGCTCCCGCAAATTGGACATATTCGCATATCGTGATCGTCGCTAACTTTTAAAAAAAATTCCATGCCCCTAACCTGAACCAACCAAGCCCTGATCTCTCTTTAAATCCTAGATTGAGTATATAAGATTCTTTTCTCCAAACTTGTTTTAGGTCCCTTTGTAAACATAGTGTTCGTTTTCCCGCACATTCGACCAAAATAGTTTGTCGGTTTATATCTAAGTACCTCCTCCTAATTTTTCTCCACACATTCTTGCGATTTTCAGTCCCTTTTTCCCATACCCAACCCATCCCAATCTTTTGGAGTTCTCTCTTAACCTCGTCTGCCCAGAATTTCCCATTTGCTTTCCTAATTTGGTGGTCGTAACAAATTGCTCCGAGCATTGTTTGTTCACCTTGGATTAACCGCAACCAGTACTTGAGTACACGCATTTTACATTAATGTAATCTATCTTAGAATTCATAGAAACTATATTTTAATTTTTTGTGATTTTATAAAAGTGGTAATGTAGATGCATAACTAAAATTTAAGGTATTACTTGCATTAAGCAACGCGTAACTTTTTTACCAAACCGATGATACAGCTAATGATCGTGTCCAAATAAGATGGATGCATTTTTATGAAACAGTCGGATGTGGTGGACTAGTGGTTATATTTCTTGCCTCTGATCCCGAGGGTCGCGGGTCAAACTCAGCCGGGGTTGATGGACTTTTTTTTAGAATGAAAAATTTCAAGGAACAAGTCCTCCGGGAGGGACTTTAAGCCGTGGGTCCCGAGTCTGAAGATTTTCAGGCTTGTAAAAGAAACTTAAGTCTGAATAAAGAGGTCGCTAAGCAAAATTTACCGACCTTCATCAACCTAGTAATACCTTAGTTGCCTACCAGATGTCTCATTGGGTTGGTATGTTGACCGCACACCATTCATGACATCTGCATGGGAAAAAAAAATCCGTAACTGAATTAACTGGGTCTAGTAACTGCTAACAAAGGAGAGGCTATGGTCAACTTTGGGCTGATAATAATAATAGCTTTATTTTACCTGGCAGAGTTAAGGCCTTAAGGCCTTGTCTACCACTCAACCAGGTTTAAAAAAATACAAAAAAAGTCTTAAATCTAAATTACAATATATATATATATATATATATAAACGATTAAAAGTTATGAATACAATACAATTAATATTTATAATGTATTTTGATTTACTCTAAATTTAACGAATTAAATATATAATATGTACAAGATATATAAAAAAACGAGGAAAAGATTAATGACATAGTATAAAATTAAATAAATAGAGAAAAATTAATTAGACAACAGGTAACTGTATAAGCGTGGCTTAAAGGTGCCAAGTGTGCGGCAACCCCTGATATCTTGAGGAAGGAGATTCCAGGAGCGGGCAGAGGCTACTGTGAAGGAAGTAGAATAGGAGTAAGTGCTATGAAGAGGAATTGTTAGCAGACTGCTATCTTGTGACCTAGTGTCAATATTGTGGTAAGAGGATAACTTCTCAAATCTGGACGCCAGGTAAGTAGGAATGTAGGAATTCAGAAGCTTGAAAAGTAGTGAAAGATAGTGCAATTTACGTCTGTCAGTAAGACGGAGCCAAGAGAGGTTATTAAAGTGTTCGGAAATATGGTCATAACGGCGGATATTGAAAATGAATCGAACGCAAGCATTATGAACACGCTGCAGTCTCTGCGACAAGGCATAGTTTAGATCATTATATATAATGTCACAATAATCGAAGTGTGGTAACACAAGATTCTGCATTGTATATAGATTTCTATGAAACTACTGTCACTCGGCATTCAGTAGTAACCACATTTTCTAACTGATGTCTTACATTGTTCGTAAGTTATATAGATGTAAGTTTTAGGTCTAGTGTATGGAGATTAATGACTAATTCGTTAGCTGCATGATGTATGAAATACTTAATTAAATATCAAACTCATGGTCATGTGGCCAAAATTTATGATTCCAGTTCACGAGGTTAAGGCTTCGATTCACGCTCACATCATACGATTTTTGTTTAAGGAAATATTATTATTATTACTATATAAGACTGGAATTTAGATCAAGTTTAGGTTTAAGGATTTCTTTTGGTGCTTCGTTATAATTTTATCGCCCATCATTACGGAAAAAATAACTCCGCTTTCCACGTGTCCCAACTTAAAGTTGGTTTGAATACCACGAATCCCAGGAGAATGGGAACCATGCGTAAGAAAAACTGGCCGTTATGGACAACAAATGTTTACTTAAAATAAATTATAGTACTATACATACAAAGAGAATGAGATGCACAAAGGAATAAAATATACGCTCAATTGTGGAAATACATGCTATTTTGTAATACAGGGACTCTTGTCCCAACTTCTTTTTAAAAAGTTGAACTGTAAATATATAAAACTGTTTATTATTTTCCCAGTTATTTTGTATGGATGCAAAACATGGACTCTTACTTTAAGGGAAGAGAAAAGCTTACGAATATTTGAGAAATAAATTCTTAGGAAAAAATTTGGACCAAAGACAGATGAACAAACAGGCTAATGGAGAAGACTACATAAGAGTGAGCTACATGAGGTTTAGAGGGAACCCTATATAATAAGAATAGTTATGTCTCGTAGACTACTACGAGCACATGTGGCACGAATGGGGAACGAAAGAGAAGCATGGAAGCTTCTTGTAGGAAAACCAGAGGGAAAACGCCTAATTAGTAGACCAAGAATGAAGTGGGAGAAAAACATTTCCACAATTTGAGAGAAGTAAAATAAACAGGGGATGATTGTAAAATATATCAGGATACGGATGTGTGGAGAGCTTATGCCTGTACGGCCATGGACCTATGGGTTCGATATTGCCAATGAGTGAGTTAGATGTGTGATTACAGCGTATGATTCGCTTTCAGAACAACTTCGTCATGATGATCATCATCATGATCATCATCATCATCATTATCACCAAGGATTAAGCCCAATGGCCTGTTCCGATCTCATTATACATCTAATTGGTCCTTCCATCTCTTCAATGTCTTCTCAACATTCTTCTCCCTTTTGGTTTATAATTAAACATCAGAACTCAAATGGTATCTGTGGTTTGTAGTTACCATGCTCGCCTCTGGTTTCGATGTTCTTGGTTAGATAGATAGATGGAAAGCTCTGCGGCCATCAGTTAAGTGTTGGCGGTGAGCGATCCATTTTGTTCCTCCTTAATAGGTAGAACCCCGGGTTCCTGTAAAATACATTAGCCCCGGTTTAAATTTTGAATTCAAATTTGAAGTTAATAAGCAGAGTGAAGTCGGAAGCGGACCTTTTGGGGTTCTATTCCAGCATTTGCTCTTTGGATTGAGGGAAACCGCTTGAAACCTCAATCGGAATAGTAGATCCCGAAACTAACCATATAGATTTTTCAGGGCGTAAAACTCCTGAGTATGCATTCCTTAAGAAATGCTACGAGTACCGTGTCGTAGATTTATGACATTCAAGAAAACCTCAAGCCTGCAAAAAGAATCCTCTGCGCACATTTTATCGGTCCATTCACGCTCATATCTGAATTGCGTCTCTAACGACCTACGACGTTAATACTGTTGCTAATTAAAATATTCAAATGGAGACGTTACTAGTGTTAGGGAAAAACTTTATTGCCTCATTAGAATTCCTTTAAAAATTTCCATTAAGAGAAAATATTAGCGGAGACTCCACTAGATTTACAATTCTTAAGTTTTAATCTAAAAAGTAAATTGCTCAGTACATCAATTCACATAAGCTCGAAACGTTATTTATATTAATAAAACTTTATTTTATCTGACAGAGGTAAGGCCTTAAGGCGTTGTCTACCACTCAACCAGGTTAAAAAAAATACAATAGTATATTACGATGCGAGTTTGGAAAGTGGTTTTTACAGAATTGAGGAACAAATTTAAAAACCGAGCGAGAGCAAGGTTTTTAATTTCCGAGATTCTGTAAAACACTTCACTAACGTGTTAAAACACTTCACTAACGTGTTAAAACACTTCACTAACGTGTTAAAACACTTCACTAACGTGTTAAAACACTTCACTAACGTGTTAAAACACTTCACTAACGTGTTAAAACACTTCACTAACGTGTTAAACACTTCACTAACGTGTTAAAAACATTCACTAACGTGTTAAAACACTTCACTAACGTGTTAAAACACTTCACTAACGTGTTAAAACACTTCACTAACGTGTTAAAACACTTCACTAACGTGTTAAAACACTTCACTAACGTGTTAAAACACTTCACTAACGTGTTAAAACACTTCACTAACGTGTTAAAACACTTCACTAACGTGTTAAAACACTTCACTAACGTGTTAAAACACTTCACTAACGTGTTAAAACACTTCACTAACGTGTTAAAACACTTCACTAACGTGTTAAAACACTTCACTAACGTGTTAAAACACTTCACTAAAGTGTTAAAACACTTCACTAACGTGTTAAAACACTTCACTAACGCGTTAAAACACTTCACTAACGCGTTAAAACACTTCACTAACGCGTTAAAACACTTCACTAACGCGTTAAAACACTTCACTAACGCGTTAAAACACTTCACTAACGCGTTAAAACACTTCACTAACGCGTTAAAAACACTTCACTAACGCGTTTAAAAAACACTTCACTAACGCGCGTTAAAAACACTTCACTAACGCGTTAAAAACACTTCACTAACGCGTTAAAACACTTCACTAACGCGTTAAAAACACTTCACTAACGCGTTAAAACACTTCCACAACGCGTTTAAAAACACTTCACTAACGCGTTAAAACACTTCACTAACGCGTTAAAACACTTCACTAACGCGTTAAAACACTTCACTAACGCGTTAAAACACTTCACTAACGCGTTAAAACACTTCACTAACGCGTTAAAACACTTCACTAACGCGTTAAAACACTTCACTAACGCGTTTAAAACACTTCACTAACGTGTTTAAAAAACACTTCACTAACGCGTTAAAACACTTCACTAACGTGTTAAAACACTTCACTAACGTGTTAAAACACTTCACTAACGTGTTAAAACACATCACTAACGTGTTAAAACACTTCACTAACGTGTTAAAACACTTCACTAACGTGTTAAAACACTTCACTAACGTGTTAAAACACTTCACTAACGTGTTAAAACACTTCACTAACGTGTTAAAACACTTCACTAACGTGTTAAAACACTTCACTAACGTGTTAAAACACTTCACTAACGTGTTAAAACACTTCACTAACGTGTTAAAACACTTCACTAACGTGTGTTGTACATTATTTTTTTGCGCGATGGTGTTTTAAAAATAATAAATAATAGTAAAATAATAACTTCTATGTTGGAAATATTTGCGTTCATTATAAACAATTGACTAACGTTAACAGTGTGGGCAATGTTTATTAGTTGAAACAACAGGAGGCCTTGAGAACAATTATTGATAACATGGCCTCAAGTTCGTATTTATTGTTTTATATTGTTTCAAATAAAGTTCAGTTCATTTAAAATGCAGTGATTTGTTTCGTATAATGTATATTAAGATTATATTTGGGATATTTTCTGTCTATACATTGTACGTAGTATAGATAGAGGACAATGATTTTACTTCCCGCACGTGGGTGTAAATGTAATATTACAATATAGTTATTTAGGTTGGCAATCCCGAAATGTAGGAAGTTGAACTATCAATCATGGTCACCATTGCTGAAAGTACGACAAAACGCACTATCGGGCAAAAAATATATTCTTACAACTAAATTATAATAAACAAATATTATATGGTATATCTACAATATAATATTTATTTACAAAACATTTTGATTTAATCTAGATTTGACGAATGAAATTTAAAATTTACAAGATGGAAAAATGAGAAAACATATTATTAATGACATAGAATAAACATAGTTTTCAAGAAAAAGTAATCATTTAACAAGTAATTGTATAAGTGTGACTTAAAACTGTCAAGTGTGAGGCAAATTCTGATATCTTGAGAGAAGGAATTCCAAGAACGGGCATAGGCTACTGTGAAAGAATTAGAATAAGAGGAAGTGCTGTGGAGATGGACTGTTAGCAGACTTATCTTATAACCTTGTATCAATATTGTGGTAAGAACTACTCAAATCTGGACGCCAAGTAATTAGGAGTACAGGAATTCAGAAGCTTGAAAAAAAGTGAGAGTGAGTGTAATTTACGTACATCACCGAGGCGCAGCCAAAAAAGATTATTCGTAATACGTAAAGTTTTAACTATCTGGAAGTCTCCAAAAAGTAGTAATAAATAAGAGATTGTATGAATTAAGTGTAAGTCTCATTACAAGGGTCATAAATCTGAAGCTACCAGTATATGCAGCTATGGTTATTCTGGCAAAACCAATTTACAGCAGTTGGCTACACTGATTTATACTGGTAATGGATTTAAAAACGCGATTATCATCGCTCCAAACATTATTTTAGTATTCATTACATGGATTTGAAACCGTTCATAGCAATAATTCACAGAGCATGCGTGTTGTGGCTTCCAGTTAACACGAAACTTTACCAATCTGTTACCACAGCATAATTAAAGTACATAAAACTATAGTGCCTGAATTCCGCAGGTATTTACTTCAGATGACTTCTGCACGTTGCGAAATAGTACGTGAAGATCATAAATTTGTGTAAGTGAATGCCTTCCACAACATTTTTCGTAGTTCCGGTTCAGCACTATGAGGATGGACTTGTTAATGAGGTCTATTTTCAATTTAAGAAGCACTTCAGTAGACCATGTTACGTATCAAAGTCAATTTCATAGAGTTTTACGATTTTATTATAATTATCATTATAATTATCATTATAATTATCATTATAATTGGCTAGAACAAACATAATTCGGAATGAAAATGGGGATATGATTGCAGATTCCAAGAGTATATTAAATAGATGGAAAAGTTATTTTGATCAGCTATTAAATGTACATACAGAAACAGGACATTGAGGAGGATAAGTTACAGACAGCAGAAATGCTAGTCGCAGAGCCAAGTGCATTAGAGGTTGAAATGGCAATTGAAAAGTTGAAGATGTATAAAGCATCAGGTTCAGATGAGATCCCAGCAGAACTGATAAAATCAGGGGGAGAAAACCTGATGGACAAGATACGCTGGTTGCTTTGTATGATTTGGGAAAAAGAAGCTCTTCCAGATGAATGAAGGAATCAATTATCGTACCAATCATAAGAAAGGAGATATAAACTGATTGCAACAACTATAGGGGCATCTCATTACTTTCAACTTCGTACAAAATTCTAACAAATATATTAGTAAGCAGACTTACTCCCTATATTGATGACATTCTAGGAGATCATCAATGTGCATTTAGAAGAAACAGGTCTACAACAGATCAGATTTTTAGTATAAGACAGATTTTAGAAAAGAAATGGGAATATAATGGTACTGTACATCAACTATATGTAGACTTCAAAAAAGCATATGATTCAATTAAGAGGGAGAAGTTATATAGTATCCTGCTGGAGTTCGGAATTCCCAAAAAGTTAGTTAGACTTATACGAATGTGTCTAAATGGCTCAACGAGTAGGGTGCGTGTAGGCAAACAGTTTTCAGACACTTTTGAAATCCAGAATGGGTTGAAGCAAGGAGATGCACTATCTCCTCTACTATTTAATTTTGTACTAGAGCATGCCATTAAATCTTTAGAGAATAAGGAGGCTTACAACTGAATGGTATTAATAAGCTGTTAGTTTATGCTGATGATGTGGTACTACTGGCCGATAGCGAGGAGATACTAAAGGCCAACACGCACACACTATTGAGTAACACTAAGAAATTAGGACTGGAAGTAAATATCAGTAAAACTAAATATATGGTTACACGTAGAAATACATTATAATGGAAATGGACAGCTAATGACAAATGAAGGAAATTTGAGGAATTGGCTGAATTCAAATACCTAGGAACAATAATCACAAATAGGAATGAGATGCACAAAGAAATTAAACATAGGCTCAATTCTGGAATGCATGCTATTATGCATTGCAGAAGACTTTTGATGTTCCAACTCTTTCAAAAAACGTTAAGCTGAAAATATTAAAACTATTATTCTACCAGTTATTATATGGGTGCGAAACATGGACTCTTACTTTAAGGGAAGAAAGGAGATTACGAGTATTTTGAGAATAAAGTTCTTAGGAAAATTTTTGGACCAAAGAGAGAGGAACAGACAGGTGAATGGAGAAGACTACATAACAATGAACTGCATGGTCTTTAAGGAAGCCAGATATAATAAGAACGCTAAGTTCCCGTAGACTGCGATGGGCAGGACATGTTGCGCGTATGGGGAATGAAAGACGTGCATGGAAACTTCTTGTAGGAAAGCCAGAGGGGAAACGCCCAGTTGTGGTAGACCAAGAATGAGGTGGGAGAACAACATTAACTATGATTTGAGGGAAGTAGATTATACAGGAAATGATTGGAAAGCATTGGCTCAGGATAGGGATGTATGGAGAGCTTATGTCCGCGCGGCCATGACCTACGGGTTCGATAGTGCCAGTGAGTAAGTAAGTAAGTAAGTAAGTAAGTAAGTAAGTAAGTATTATCATATAATTATCGTTATAATTATCGTATAATTTCGTTATAATTATCGTAATAATTTATCGTAATAATTATCGTAATAATTATCGTAATAAT
>JASPKZ010003635.1:0-27970 GCA_030220185.1 Diploptera punctata | reverse complement strand
TGATCTTGTCATCTTTATCTTCTGTGGGGGCATGTACATTTACAATTATAAAATCATGTCGTTTACCCTTTAGAATTAATGTATGATATCCTATCACTAACAAACTTAATATCTCGGATAGCGGATAGGATCCTCCTTCTGACTAAAAAACCCGTTCCAAATGCAGGTCTTTCTGCACCCCCATAGTATAATGCAAAGCTTCCTGATTCCTGACTACCTTCTCCTGGCCACCTAACTTCCTGTAAAGCGACTATATCCAAGGGCGATTTATCCAATTCCCGCGTTAATATCTCTAGTGCCCCGCTATTGTATAAAGTCCTAACATTCCATGTTCCTAGGAACATGTCCCTGTGTTTGAGCCTTTGGCATGGGTTCCCTGAAGTAGTCCCCGCCCGGAGAACCGAATGGGGGACTATTTGACAAACTCCGGAAAATTTTACCCCAGTAGAACCCATGTCCGCATTTCTTGACGGTTGTATTTTTACGGTGAAAGATCGTCACTCTTTCGACCAAGGTACTTATATCGTCTGGCTTATCACCTTCGACCAGTCCGGCATGGGTAACCCTATCGGCAGCAATGCTACCGCCGGCATAGCTCTCAGGTTCATTTAAGCACACAAGCCACTCCATCACGACAAGGTAAAGATACCATGGAGGGAATAACAGTGAATTACATGGTCTTTATAGGAATCCAGATATAATGAGAACTGTTAAGTCTCGTAGACTACGATGGGCAGGACATGTGGCACGCATGGGAAATCAAAGACTTGCATGGAAGCACCTTGTAGGAAAACCAGAGGGAAAACCCCCCGTTGGTAGACCAAGAATGAGGTGGGAGAATAACATTAACTATGATTTGGGGGAAGTAGATTATACAGGGGATGATTGGAAAACATTGGCTCAGGATAGGGATATATGGAGAGCTTATGTCCGCGCGGCCATGAATCTACGTGTTCGATAGTGCCAGTGAGTTAATTAGTTAGTTAGCTAGCCTAGGGATTCCTAAAACTCATAAATGGACTTTTATATAAAACCCCATGGAGCTATTCTTTCCCACCGGTTTTCTTTTAATAGTTAAAATTAAGTTTGATTCCGTTTTCCTCTGCACACTCGTAAGCCTATTCACGTAATTGTATCGGACTGAAACCACGGACCATATTAGCTAGAAACTTAATCTGGTTACAGTATTTATTGTGGTGTAATCTTATAAACGACTTTCTAATATGTATTTCATGTGATGGAATGATGATCACGGGGGGTGATACCAGTCACCTTGACCGCCCTTGCCACAAGTGTGTAACCTAACTTGAAAGTCACATGCTCATTTAATAAATGATAGTTATTTACAAATATTGAAGCAATCGTGTTGTTTTGTATTGCAGCAACATGTATAACTGAAAGTAATATCAATTTACTAGACAAAAATATTTAAACAACAATTACCGAAAGCCAGAATCATAAAACATACACTTTCAAGTGTTTCAGAAACTATAATCACAATGACTTCCGGAAGTGTTCACAGTAGTTTCCTTAATCTGAAGTTAGAGAGCAGCACTTATTACGAGTTAACATAGCCTATAGGTCTACCATACTATTTAATATAATCCATTGACCGCCATTTCCCGATGACCGCTATTCCCACATATTACATTCCCAATTTCATATTATTAATAGCCAATAGATATAATTGTAAAATATCAATAAATAAGTCAAACGTAATGACATGTATTGGTAAATATCGAATTAGATCAAAAATTGTACTGGATAACAAAATAATAGAACAAATATCACATTTCCAATATTTAGGATGTGATATAACTTATAGACAAAATAAAGGTACAGAAAATAAAGTAAATAAATTTCAGGCTATTTGTGGAACCATAAAAAGAACCTTAGGTCGGAAAACAAGGAAAGATACGAAACTTAAATTATATAAAACAATGGCTGTTCCTTTGTTGTTATATGGAAGTGAAAATTGGATAATGGAATCAAGGGATAAAAGCAGGATACAGGCTGCAGAAATTCTATTTTTACCTAATGTGAAAGGATGCACAAGAGCGGATAGAATAAGGAATGAAACTATACGATAAGAATTAAATATATATAAAATTGAAGATAAAATCAGCGAAAATAATTAGAAATGGACGGAACACTTATCAGAATGAACAACGAAAGAATACCAAAAAGATCCTTCCTGTATAATCCCAAAGGAAGAAGAGATGTTGGCCGACCACGTAGAAGATGGACTCCACTTTTAACTTCGTCGGAACAGGCTGCATAGCCTAAACCTTGTAGTAGAAGAATAAGAAGAAGAATTTCATATTATCTAATATTATAACTTAATGCCACTTTTTTTAAGATAAACCTGTGCTTATGAATATTTAAACTGGAGATTACACGAGAAAACTAGATGCAATTTGATATTTAAATCAATGTAGGGCTTTCGCGCTATAAATTAGACCTAATATTATTTAAAATTGGACAAAAATATAGGAAAGGTCATATAGAAAGATTGGAAGACAATCGACTTTGCAACAAGAGCTAAATAAGACCAATTTACGGGAGAAGAACATGAGGAAGGTCTGCCAAGAGATGGATAGAGAGTGAATGCTGAACATCCAATACGTCTTCCACCGAGGAGTGATTTTGGAAATAAACAGGACGAAAATCTTATAAATTATGAAGAAGAGGAAGAAGAAGAAGAGATTAATTAAAATGTGAACTTCATAACACTTCTGTATAAAATGTGTTTTGTTGCACAGCGATAACAAAAATTGTGACGTAATAACTATAAGGTTACGAAGCAACGCCACTGAATGTAAAACTGAAAAAAAATCACTTTAAAGGAAATGAATAAAATATTAATATTTGTCAGATCAAATACAAAATAGTTAAATCTCTCAATTTACATAACTGAAGTTTTTGGAAGATCAATAGACAACAATGTCTCTATCAGGTATTTATTAAATACTTGTTGAAATATCATATTTACATTCGTTTAAATGCTTATTGTTTGGTGATGTAGTGTATATACTGTATAATTTAAATTTAACTTATTGGTCATTAAAACAATTTCTCTTTAGAGTTACAAATATTCAGTTTTACATAACTTTATATAACACTTTGTTATTCTGTTTTAAACTAAATTAAACACCATGGTGTATGGCCCTTAGACTACCAGGCCAACAGGGGTAGGCGATAATCAAAAGAGTACATGTGTGACGAGTGGTCATCCTGCCGAGTCCCTCAGCTGTTATAGTCGCTACTGATTACAGCTTCCCAAATTTCTTACGATTCTGCGTGGGTATCGTCCTCATACCGGCTCAAATATCATGAGCAAATGTCTTGCCCATCGGGAATCGATCAAGCGCATGTCCCATTTATCTGAACCAAACCATGATGCCGTAGAGAGCTGAAATTATTATTGTATGGATATTTGTTATGGTTTATCCTTTCTTTTTCTTTATGAACTCCAGATTATCTATTTGTTTGAAATATCGATTTTATTAATATATTTTTCCTTTGATGCTTCTCTGTATTTTTTAAATTAATACACATCGCTTGTTTGACCTCAGACTTCAAACTATGTATTTTTATGTTATTAATTTAGATATTGCAACATCATTTTTCAGGTGTAATTTAAGGTAAATTTAAACAAAATAATTACATTTTCAAAAAATGTCAACTGTCTTGTTGAAAAAAGCTAAGGTTTAAAGACACAAACGTATTTGCCGATCTATTTTGGGGAGACGTAAACAACCCAACTTATCTCACGGTTAATTGTTTTAAAAGTAATAAAGTTAGTTATGATGGTCCCAGGGTCATCACAAAGCACTGGATCACACAACATAAATAACACTTAAGCCTATCCACATATAAGCTAGAGAGAGGAGCAGTTTAATTAAATACAAACCTAAGAAACAGAACACTAGGGATTGTATAACGTTGATATTAGTGGAGATGATTGAATGTTTCAAAACCAAAAGTAGCAAATCTATTGGCGGGCTTCCATTATAGAAAAAACCTTGGGCGAGAAACCAAAGAAGTTGTATGAGGAAGAGGATATCAACCAGCACCAATTGGGAAGAGAACGTTTGGCTCTTTGAAGGAAGATATGGTGTAACAGAGATCAATTGGTAGGAGGAACAGCTTAGCCGCAAATAAGATAACCTCCTTTGCGAGAAACGACAAAAGAAATCCTGAACCTCTAATTTACGAGTTGAGTGTTAGCCCGTCTCCATACAAAACTCGTACGAAAGAAAACGAACTATATAAAGTCGGTAAAAATATAGTTGAGAAGGATAAACTATTTGTTCGATCAGAATTATAATATTATTTTAAACTGAATGACTCTCTTCGACAAACAAGATTGTTAGCATCGCAAATTCAAATTTTGGCGCGAAAGGACCAAAATAATTTTGATCAGAGGCTTGAAGATCTTTTACTTGCCGTAAATCAAGACCGGAGACTCTCATCTTCAGACCGCTTCCAAATGAACCCATAATATTGACTTATACACTGAAAAATCCAGAGAACCCACCTGGGTTTGATACCGTAAAGTTTTGTCACCAGAGGCAAGCGTGAATACAAGTAGTGCACCAAGATTGACTAGAGCACCTAAAAAGAAGAAGAAGAATATAATAAATATTTCCTCTAATTTAATTGGTCCTCTATGCTAATAAATCATTATTTAAATATAGTTATTTTAAAATATTTATACATTTAATGTAAACGGCGATGTTTGAAAACAAATCAGAAATGTTTGGTTATGTTTCATTTGTTCATCCACTACAACTAGATTATATTATTTTATACCAAATAGGATCGCAATATTGTAAGAAGTGGAGAAAAAAATTTAACAGATCAAATTGTATATTATAACCAACATTAAAGGTTATTAATTAATTTTTATGAAAAAACTCCGTAAAATCATTATTTAAAAACACAATTACTGAACACACAATTATCAAATGTGTAGTTGGAAGGAATCTGTTTGATATTTGCTATATTCAACGTATTTGTTCGAGAGCCATCACTGCAAAATAATGCTCTATGCTGTTCAGAATATTAAAAAGGAGGAGCTTTCTTTACTTTGGTAAACAGAATTCGATAAATAGGGAGGTTAAACACGACTGTCATTGGTTGTAAAACAAAATTCATTGAAACGTGATTGGTCATTGATTCCCATTTGGACCATGAGCTAAATAGTCACCAACATTATATTATGTTTTTACTGTCGATTTGCAATAAGATCAAATAAAGATATATCTGTTTCTGCAGATGATATTGCTGTCTTTGCATCGAATATGAATCATAATTGTGCTTACTACTCGATGCAAATGCAGCTAATGGAATTAGAAGCGTGGTGTACGAATTGGAAACCAAAATATACGATAACAAAACTCTATGTTTACCGTTCACTAAAAAAACAGCATTAACTAAATCTCAAATTTAGTTTTATTTAATGAAAGTACTGAATATAGTTTCAAAGTTAACTATTTCTTCATATTTTTGGGTAGTAATTTAGAATGGAGTGCACATACAAAGTACACCATGCTAAAAATAGAACACGGCAGAAAACCCCTGTGGTCACTCCTAATCACATTAGCAACAACACATTTATAATTTACAAGCAACTCATCAGGAGCTCAGCCACTTACACGACCAGCTCCTGGAGCGATACAAAAACTCTACTGAACAACTCCAAATGAAAGGAAACAGAATTGTCAGGAACATGTTGCAAGCAGCTGATACGTAACAAATATTTAGATTAAACAAAACTTAAACCATAAAGATATAACAGAATTCGGGAGCTCAAGGTAGATGAGAAAAGAAAAAGATTGGTAAATATTTTATTAATATCAAACAAAGGGAGAAGAATGTAGTGAAATGCATGTGGCCACAGAGTGACATATTCCAAGAATTAAAGCCAACTATTTTTAATGAATACGACTCCCGGTTTAAAGAGAGTTTTAAGTAAAAGGGTTGATTTTCATTGCTGAAAAAGTTTGCTACTTCAGGTAAAAACTAATTTCGATAAAACGTTCAAGTGTTACACGATAAAATTACCTCAATCAAATGATGTGAATGAATACTTTTGACACCCACTATATATTACATACAACTGGGCAGGCTTTTATTTTGTTTGGGACTGACATCCGTAGTACTGGAGAAGACTTGGCAATAACTTAATTTACTAGGTTTAAAGTTCACTTCATTGGCAATTAGATTAGATTAGATTTATTTAGCCTGGTCGAGTTAAGGCCATGTGGCCTTCTCTTCCACTCACCAGGGCAAACATATATTACATCAGAATATAACAATCTCAATTAACTCTAATATTAATTACTAAATAAATATTTGATCAAAAAGATAATATCTATTATATTACGATCTATAATGCAACCAGCTAATGTTACTTAAAATTAAGACCAAAACTAATGATAAATATATAAAAGCAAGACATATTATTTTGTCCCTGTCTAATGTATATAAAAAAAAAAGAAAAATAATGAGATATAGAAAACTAAATTTTAGATTATACAATATTTAAAACAAAATAAATTAAAATATTTGTTTTTCTTAATGTTATTTTCATAGATAATTTAACTCATGCCCCAAATGGGAGTCAATGACCAATCACGTTTCAATGATTTCTGTTTTACAACCAATCAGAGTCGTGTTTCACCAAATATTTATCAGTGTTATAATTACCATATTAACCTTTTGAACGCCATGCCCGTCGTACGCCGGTGAAAGTGCGTGTACAGCGGTACGCCACGCCCGGCAGGCTCCGGTTTTCAATCTTATTATTTTAAAATTTTTTCCCCGAAGTTTTTACTTCAATAAACTAAAATGATTTTTCGTTCTGTGTTTGTACATCCTTTCTTAGCAATACTTTTCACATCCCTTACAGAATAACGGTACAGGCTGGTTGTAAATCGGTTTTCTAAAGGAGGTGTACATTCATGTTTCAAGGACTTTTTTTTTTCGCTATGGAATATTGCAATTTCAGAATTTTCTCTTTATTATTTTATTTTTAGTTGAAAAGAACCTGGCCAAGGGGTAGTTCGTGCTGTGGAATACAGTGATTCATGTCTCGAAGTTGACGAAAATACAATACGCGAGTTTATTGTGTCAGTTTTATCAGAAGATGAGAGTAACAGTAACAGTTCATCAATGGTTATTCGTTTGACGAATGTGATAGTAGTCCTGTTTCTAAGCGAATATTATTACAATCTAAGCCTGTAAATAGTAAAGCAAGTGATTAGACCTAAATGAACAGTGTGTGACTGTCAGTCGTGGGCGTGTCACGACAGACGAAACACGTGGCATAGAACAGCTGATTGACTGGAACTGATTCGAACTCAGGACCATAGAAATGTTCAACAATATTTAATATTATAAGTGTTTAGTGATAATACCATCAATATTATTCAGTAGAATAAATGTTTTAGTGATAGTGATAACAAATTTTAATAAAGACACCGTGCTGAATTCGAACCTGGGATCTTTACAAGTGGAAGCAACACTGCCTAAACCTTCAATAAATGTATAATAGTGAGTTTAAATTAAATTTAGCATGGCATGTAGACAGTTAAAATATACTTTATATAGGTTTATGTTATATAGTATGGCGTAGTACTTTAAATTTAAAAAACCTGGCACCCACAGCCCAGCTGGCAAAAGGGAAACTCGACAGTCAAAAGGTTAAAGAAAGCTCCTCCTTACAATATTGCGTTCCTTTGGCAATAAATAGTATGATCTGGTTGCAGTGATAAACAATGAAGCAGTAGAAGCGTACCTATCGTTTCTCATTTGTTTTCAAACATCGCCGTTTACATTAAATGATAAATATTTTAAAATAACTATAGTTAAATAATGATTTGTGAGTAAACAGCTTAACTTTATTCGTTAAATAGTCCTAACAAATGCACTCTTGATTTCCAAATTCTCTAGATAAATTCACTCCTCACTTCGTGAGTCGTGAATTTATCGATAATTTGGAAATCACTCGTGGCTTACTTATGATAATTTATTTGTGAATTGTTAAAGAATACTATCAGTGAGGTGTATAAGTTAGTTTGTTATTAAATAATTCTTTAGTTTGTTTTTGAAGGATGTTATGGTTTGACAGTCTCTGACATAAGGCGGAAGGCAATTCCATGTTTTGGTAAGTGAGACCGTAAAAGATAATGAATAATGTACAGTGTGATGAGGAGGGATATAAAGGACAATGTGCTGATGGGATCAAGTGTCAAGATTGTGTGTGTCGGATAGTCTGATGAAGCGGCGTGATAAATAATTAGGCGAAGATGTACTAACTAAACGAAATATCAAATCGCCTTAGGGTTATTTATGCTACAAGGTAGGCAACAGGCTTATTGACAGTCGAGGGCATTATTAATCCAAATTGTATATAAGTCGAAAGAGCAATTTTTTAAAATCATTTTCAAAATTGTTTGATACGTACAAACCTTTACAGAAAGTAGAATTGATGAATAAGATTCGTTAAAATAAAACTTTAGGTTTAGATCAAATTATATAAAGTACCACAACGTTGACACAAACACTAACATACCTTAAGGCGAAATAGGATTTATACATCTCCAATAATAATAAAAACATAACACTAACGTAACACTCTTTATATTAGCTTCACCTGTATCTGTCCACCGCTGTGCTGCCTTGTCACGCAGAGCGGCCGGGTTCGATCCCCGGTGAGGTTTTTATCGGGGTTTTTCCTCACCTGTAAGACAAATGTCAGGAAACGTTTAAGGCCCGAACGGTCCCCGAAATCTTATGGCCATCATCATCATCACCCTTCACAGGTGTGGAAAAGCAACGGGAAGCTACCACATGTACAATACCTAGTAAAACTGCAAGCAACATGAAAATGCTATGATTGCAGTGAAGGACCTGCTTTCGGGCAGAATTACTATGGATAGACCTGTATCTGTCTATGTAACGTACCTATATCTATGTAATGGAATCTTTAAACACGATTTTCACCCATTTAAAAACATTGGATCGACTTGAAACTTTGTATACTTGTAAGGGATCCATGACAATACGATAATTTCATAATTTTCTTCTAAAATCCTGGACAGAATCATCAGAAAATCAAAATAATAAAACCGGTTAATAGGTTGCGGATTTAACGACTTTTTAGTCAATCGTTGTAAGAGCTAAGTTGGTAGAACGGTGAACTGTAGTGGTAAATAATTCAGTAATCCATAGGTCACTGGTTCAATCCGGCCCGTAGGATTTTTTTGAAAAGTATTAAGCAATTACATTTTCATGGGATTCCGGTTTATGCCAATCAATTAAACTAACAATAAAAAAGTAAATAATAGTTTAAAAAAACTAAAACAAACACGCTTTATTAGAAAACCAAGCTAAAAAATGAAAAATAATTTTAATTTCCACACATTAGGGTAAAATATAGTGGTCAACAAAAAAAAATCATCCCCAACACATCCAGAATAAAACTAGAGTTATCTAAAAAAATATATTTAACTTCGAAAGTGTGAGGTGTTTTTATGAATTTTTACGTTTTCTTGTTAGATACTTTACATTTACCAATATCTGTTTATTATCAAATATATTCATTGATATAGAGCACCCCACGCTTTTGGTGGTAACATTTTTTTGTAAATAACTCTAGTTTTATTCTAGATGTGTTGGAGATGATGTTTTGGGTGACCGCTTTATTTTTATCCCCAGCAAAATTACTGTTCATTTTTTAGTTCGGTTTTGTAATAAACCGTGTCGGTTTAGCTTTTTAACTATTATTTATTCTTTCATTACCCGAATCTACGTAGTAATCATCTCTACGAATTATAGGGACACCCGTAACGGTAACTTCTTTAAGAAAACATTAAATTGTAAATGTATACAGCAATTACTCTCCCAATAATATTATATGGAAAAAAAACCGACACTTACTTTCAGGAATTCCTGTCTTTATGTAGTATACGCTATTAGTTAGGCTTAATTTTGTCTGTAGGGTTTTAAGATGACTTCCCGAGAAACTGCTGTTTATTATAAATTGATTGTTCATAAAAATCGTCACAAGAATAATGTAAATAATTTTTATGTCGTTAATTCACTGAACTGAACTAGTTAAAAAGAGGCACCTACTATATAATTACCAAATTATTATGAAACACAAATAATTTGCTTTCAATTCGTTTGTTAAGTAAATTCTGGAGTTATCGCGTACAAGTCTTGTTAAGGTTTTCAAGTTTTAGTTAGTTTTTAATTGAGTACTATTATGTTCTAGTGTTTATTGGATCATTATAGAAGATAATTATATGCGCAAGACATTGTGAATTTCTGGTGGTGAACACATTGCAGGACTCTCAAGAAATAATTAATATATGTTCTCTTCGCCAATTTAGAGAACATCCCAATCGAAGTGCAGGAAGAAAACCTGGTGAAGTGCTTCATCCTCATCTGTTGACATGTCGTCAATTTTCAGCACTTCAAAACTTTAAACCTTAAAATTCTTACAGCATAATCCCTACAACAATGACTGTTTAATGTAGTTTTACTCGAGTTAAAAATAATGTATGCATTATGGGAGAACAATATTTTGAAAATGGTTAAATATCCAGTTATTGATATTACAGATTACATCTTTAACATTAATCGAGATTACTGGTAAAATAAATCGTTACAACTTTTATTGCACAACACACTCGGTTCAGTGTCACAGTAAAGTTATAAAATTATATAATTAAACGCCCTGACATTAGGATCGAAGTCAGTTATCGGTAAACTTCCCATTATAATTCGCCATCAGATTAAATTGGAAGTTTTTAAAAGCAGGACGTATTTTCACAAGGTCCCACTTCATGACACTGTCGCTATCACAACACAAAACACAACCAGGTGATGGGAAGATGTTAAATTGGTGTAGATGTTATGCAAGGAGGTCATGGCCATTTAAGATTAGAAACAATTGCAACTGAATTTTTTCCTTGACATGTTTTATACAAGGTGGTGAGTTGCAAGAAGCGTGTTCATTTTCGTATAACACGATTTTTCTATAGCATTGGTAGGCTACTTTTTTTGTTTACATTTTTATTGACTATTTCTTCAAGGAGTTGATTTAGTTGCATGATTAATTGCGGGCCTTGGTTAATGTGTATGTTATTTCATTACCTTGTATTCCACAACGGGAGGGAATCCATTGAAGTTTAATTATTTTCTGGATACGTTCGAAGTCTCAAGTCTCAAGTCTCTGAATAAGGCTTGAATGTTTGAAACATGAGAACGTGATAGATGTTTTGTGTGTCAAAGCCTGTGTTGCTGATTTTTTTAATCAGAGTAAAAGACTACATTTTTTTAACATTTTTGCATTTTAGTCATTGAAGGTAACATTTATTTATTTTTTCCATCTGAGCTGAAGCAGTAACTTCCAATAGTACAGAGGGAGAATACTGTGCAGTATACACCGACTCCAACATTACCTCCAACCACTAGCTGAGAGCCAATATGTGTATATTTACTTATATCATCATCATCTTCTTCTTCCAAATAAGTTAATGGCCTAAAGCCTGTAATGGTCTCAGTGAAGCATTCTCGGTCTATCTTTTGTAGAACATCACAAAGATCTCGCCCCTTGAGGACTGTATTGAAGCATGACTTGTCCAATAACCATTGATCTTAAGGAAACAACCTGTTAACAGTTCTCAATACAGTTGTTTCAGTTTCATGTTTCCTAACATCTTCAGCCAATATTAGCCTATAACTGCCATAGTACGCGTTAAACTTAATAGTCATGTCCTGAGCGATGTATTTAGTTTCCTTCCGAGACCTACAAAACGCAACAAACACGCTAATCTACAGATAAGTTTCAAATAAGTTAAAATTAGTGATTGTACTTCTAGTTGTTAAAAACTCTGCTCGCAATTAAAAAAATAAACACTATAAAGACCTAATATTTATACCTTAATAACTTATTAAAATAAACAAATGCATTTATTTCTTCATTTTAATTTTCAATCAATATATAATGAAAGTGATATTACACAGCACATAAGGATTTACTCTCTGAACTGAAAGAAAGCAGTTATTTAAAAACAATTGATTTAAATTTAAAGATATGATCTGTAAGATTTCAGATTTTGAAAATTCGCTCAAAATAACATTAATGTATATAGACTTACATTATTTCCTCTCATCACAAAATTCTGTAATTCTTGATGTATTATACAACATATAAAGTAATTGTTTATCAAACAAACACATTATCAGCTTTACATACAGTTTGCAAAACAAGAGTTGAACTTTACTCGAAATGTCGTAATTCGCGTAATATTGTCGAACAGTCGTAAATATCTAGAAATATGTCTCTTTTATTGATATTTAACTATTTATGACCATTGAAACCAAATACAACGTATTTAAAACATTTAACAATGCATTACCCCGTGAAACACAGCTCTAGCACCTCGAGCATGCGCGGTGGGTCATAATAGGGACTCTGCGTTTTCAAGCGGCTTAATCTTTGTGTTTTTCCTGAGTGTTCATTTTCTTATTTGCTGGATATTACGTAAGTCTTCTTAATTTTAAACAAACATTTTAGTAAAAAAATGTTGTAAGCTTTTTGTTACATTTTAAAAACAGAAAAGTATTGTTATGTTCGCTATTCTTCAACACTTGATATATTAAAAAAATACTAAGAATTTATTCTTATTCTAGGGACGACATGAGGAAAGAACATGCAAGCGCTGCACAGTGATTCACAATGCGAAAAAGGGGCACACATCTGGAAGTCACAATTTGGCCAAAAAATTCAGGCACATGCGTAAGATTTAAAATTACAAGTGTATACGAATATCTGACTCTGCATAATTGATGCGAGAACTTTTAATTAGTTGTTACGTGCAAAATATTAGTTAATTACAGATTTTAACAAACAACCTATTTGCAAGATACTTCAGTAATATATTAAACTATAATCATAGATAGGCGTATTAATTTAGAAAATAATGATTATTATTATAATTTATTTATTCACAGATTTTTAATGTTTGCACATCTTCCTGTGCCTAAAGTTGTGCCCGGAAGTTGTGCCCGGAAGTCGTGCCCGGAAGTCGTGGCTGGAGGTCGTGGCTGGAAGCCAGGGCTGAAAGTCGGGCAGAAGTCGGGTTGCATGTCAGGCGGATGTCAGGGGGATATGAGGCTGAATTCGGGCAGACGTTCTGCGGAAATAGGACTGGAAGTCGGTCGAATGTAGGGCGGATATTCTGCGGAAGTCGGGCGGAATTCATGGCGGATGTCGGGCGAAGTTGGGAGGAAGTCGGCGGAATTCGGGAGGATGTCGGGCGGAAGTCGGGCAGAAGTCTGGATGTCAGACGGAAGTCGAGCTGTCTGATATATCAAGCCCACGGGCTCTGTTCAATAGTATGAATGCATAAGTATGTTTAACACAATTATACGTAGTGAGTGGCATTAAAATAATTATTAGAAAAAGTGTTGATAGTTTGACCAAAATTGAAATAAAAATTCAGTTTTTGTAACGCTTAATTTAACGTCCCCAAAATTATGTCTAATATATTAGTATAAAGGTTAATTTCTTTGGCAGATTGTTACCTCATCTACTTTCGAAGTAAATTGTTCACATTTTTTCCCTCTAACGAAAAGTAAAGATTTTGATTATTTTCGGTTCTTTGATATTTTGTATCACTGTGCACTGGGCGGCTGAACTACATGCGACAGTAGCCACGTCGGCGGCAGGTGAGCAAATGTACGTATGAATATGCGATATTTTCAATAAATATTTAGAGCAAACCTCGTTCTATTTAATATATAATTTGTTTGACCTGTGAATTTCGAGTTATTATCTTAGAGAAAAGATGCAGGACATTAAGATGATAATGGAAATACTCAGAAGGAAATTTTACATTAAATATTTGCTATTAAAACGGTTGTGACTTCCTGCAATAAACACTGTTTACAACGTATATGTTTTATTTTACCTAGTTATTATAAAAGTTTATTCCAAAAACAATTTAAAAATCAGTTTGCAGAGGACACTTCAAGTATAAATATGATTATTTAAAAACGACAAAATATAATATTAAATATGTTAGATTATCTGGACTGTACAAAGTATATGCTACCAGAGTACTGCATACATAAGTCTTATTATGTATATAAATGTAAAGTCAGTATTTATTAGTAATACCCTTCCCTCTTTAAACAATTACTGTGAAAATTATTAGATATATATAAAATGTATTCCTTGGTTTGATGTTTCTATTGAATTGTTTAGGAATGTGGACAGTCGGGGCGCGATATCAGTAGAGTCATGCAGGAAGCAGATTTCTTTACTTAGGCGTGCGGATAAGTACGGCGAGACTGATGACAGCAGAGGGACAACCGTTAATAATACATGTATAGGTAAAGTTTACATTTTAATTCTTAATGTGTTTATGTTTTTAATTTACCAATATTTAATCATAAGTCAATTATTGTTTTAATATAATTACTTACTTATCAAGAAGTATGCATAACAACATAGTTAAACCTTTCTGTTTTGTTCTAATGTAAAGTGTTTTGTGAATAAGTACAAAATGGAACAAATCGCTGTAACCTACTCTACTTTCAGATATTTTCAGAACATTACTTTAAACATAATATCCAGTAAATATCCAGTGGTATAATTGAAAATACATATGAAATTATTATAAATAATAATTGTTGTACTAATATTTACAGACCTCTGACAATGTGATTTTCTGTTTCTTTTCTCGAGTAAGTCAAAGAATAGTTAGAAATATTAAAATATTAATTTTAAAATCATACTGATATTTGAAAAAATAAGAAAAAACTACAACCATATTGCATGTATATTTTAAACCTGGATATAAATTATTATTGTTATTCAATTTAATATTTACTAGTATTATATTATTACTGTTGTTTTTACCCAAAGAGAACCAAAACTAACACCTGCTGTCTTATAACTCGGTGTTGATTCTCTAAAGACTACAATAACCTGGTCCTCCAGGTTTGAGATTTTAGCAATGGGCCAGCTCCCTGTTCTAGAGATATAAAATGTATTCTCCTATAAGACCATGGATTCCGTATCATAGACTTACAGCTCGGAAAATATCCTAAAACCCCAAAAAATAAAAAAAGAGAGAGACCACTGCGTAAGATTCGTCAGCCCATAGACGCCTGTATTAGAATTGGGCGCTAATTATCCGAGTTGTATTCTATTTTGTTTGAGTTTACTTTTTTTTAATAGAGTTCTTAGCTTCTCCTTACTTTGTCAACTTCAATAATATAAATTTTGGATACTTCAATCTTAACTGAAGGGATAAGAAGGGGCGCCTGGAAGACGGAGTTACGTTTCCCCGATGACATGTTGGGTGATTAATAATAACGAAGCACCAGGAGAGTCCTTAGTTCAAATCCAGACCATGGGTGACCATAGGAAAAAGTCCATGCTCTGACCGGGAATCCAACCCGAGGCCTCATGAACTGTAGTCAGAATCTCTGACCACTAGGCCACGGAGCTGGTCACCATACATATATAATTGTAATTACACACTACAATATCACACAACACGTATTTTATAATAATTTTTCGTTTGTAAAATTTTGTATTCAACATAATTGCATTTATCAAGAGAGATCTAACTAACATTTATGCTAATTCCGAGCTAAGTTCCAGTTGTGATGTAATCAGAGCAGATGTATGACTGCATTTTGATTGGTCGAATGCCTATTTTACTTTTGAGCGAGCAAGAAAATTTAGTTCCCTCTCTAACACTAAATAAATAAATAAAATGAAAATATATAATATCTAGCACTTGCCAACATAAGTTTTATAGGAGCCTCTTAAAATATATAATTACAATTTTAATAGGTTAAATATGTATTGTTTAATTCCAACGCATCCGCAATTCAGAATTCGTTGAAATTTCAGTTGTTTCAAAATGGCAACTTCTCAAGAATTGCTAAAATATTGGAAACGAAAGCTCTAAAAATGTGGAGAGAAACAAATTATTTTGAAAAATTTCAAAGAGTTTAGTGAGGAATATCCCACATTAGCCTTTGAGGATGTGAAAATAACAGAATTTACAGGTGAGTTAGCATGGAGTATAATATATTCTGCTTATAATGCAATTATACATAAAGTCTATCTATGGGCATAATGGAAAACTCGTAGGCCTGAACGTCTGATTTTATATGCTCATATGTGATTGTTTTGTCATAAATCTTATATATAAAAATCAATGTTTGTTTGTTGGTTCGTTTGTTTATTCGTATTCTATGCGCGTCCATACCGTTGATCCGATTTGGATACGGTTTTTGGCAAAATGTTCAGAAGATTCCCGGGATGAATCTAGGCTATAAGAGAGTTGTGATATTCAACCGCTTCACCCCCAAAAATCACCCTTTGTAGTGAAAAACGTGAAATAAAGTGCCTATTTGACGCTTAAATGGCTTACGCTGCCTAAACCATAACAAATACACCAAATTAATGTACACAGAATTGAATATCTCAAAAAACACTACAAAGAAGTCCGCGACAGCATACGTTTATCTTTTATGGATAACTCACAATAACCATTTTTGTTTTTCGCTGATGCCAAGAAGATCGGGATAAGTCGATTCCCGGACAAGCGCGCTCTGCCATACTGTTCATCCGATTGAGATGGGGCTTTTTGAAAAATGTTCGGGAGATTCCGGGGATTGAATTTAGGCTATAAGTTAGTTGTAATACAAAACCCCTTCACCCCTAAAAATCACACTTTGTAGTGAAAAACGTGAAATAAAGTCCCTATTTCGACGCTTAAATGGCTTACGCTGCCTAAACCATAACAAATTCACCAAATTAATGTACACAGAAGTGAACATCTCAAAAAAACGCTACAAAAAAGTCCGCGACAGCATGTGTTTATCTTCCACGGATAACTCACAATAACCATTTTTGTCTTTCATTGATGCCAAGAATATCGCGATAAGCAGATTCTCGAACAGTGCGCGGCTGGCGGTAAAAACATATTAGCATTTATTTATGAGTAGCAGCGCACGCCGGGTATTGGCTAGTAAATAATAAATGGAAATTGCTAATTATTCTCTCCAGTCTTATTTCCTGTAAAGTACGATGTTGCCTAGGAACAACGTTTCTATCGACAACAGTTCAGTTCACAATTTGTTCATATGGTGAATAAAAGTAGCATCACAGTTCCCTCAATAGACCGAGTCGGCGGAGAAATAACTTAAACAAGTTTTTTATAGTACAACTGGAACTTAGCTCGAAATTAGTACAGGTCATATACGTGTATTTATTTCATTGTGTGTTTATTTATATAATGTAAACCTAATTATATTATGAAATGGTGGATACGATAAAATAGGCACTTCTAATGGCATTACAAACCTGATTTGCCTTGAGGATTGATAAAAAACCTAATTCAAGTTTATCGGCACTGGGTTTTGAATTCGGGACCTATCAAATATGAATCCCAAAACTTATCGCTTGAGCCACCTCGCTCTATATCCACATGTGAGATAAAGTATATAACCTCACGTTCCCCAATCTTAATGGAGCTACAGAAATTAAAGATTATAAAGAGAAGAAATCAGAAATAAAAATAGGAGAAACACATTAAAAACAAAATACTGTTATAGAATTGCCTCAGTGTAACAAGTAGGCCTAAAATATATGATCGTACTTGAAATACATTATAAAATGGACAGTTAATAAAAATGTTTGAAATTTTGAAGAAGTGGCCCAATTCAAATACATAGGGACAATAATTACAAACAGAAATGATGCGAAGAAAGAAATTAACATGGGCTAAATTCTGTAAATGCATCCTATTATCATCTCAGGGATTCTTGCCATCTCTAACGTCACAAATAAATACCTTAAACTAAAAATATATGGGCCCTGACATGATTATTCTCCGAGTTATATGTATGCGAAACACTTTTATGTAGTGAGTTAGTTCATAAGAAATATTTGCACCCAACAGGAATTTCGTGGCGATGCTGGTGGGTGTATTTGTGTTTTTCAAGTCCCCAGAAACTAAACTAGCAGTTCTTTCATATTGAATGACGATGCTTGTTAACTTTACGGTTATTGTGTCAATCGTTTTGTCAATAAGGCGCATTCCGTCCAAATTTTTATGAAATAAATCTTGTTTTAATAAATGTGCTAATTGTGCTTAGGGAAAAATAGCCCTTATAAATTTAAATCGTTATTATATATAGTTTTGATTAAAAGAATCTGTTTAAATCATGGGTTTACTTGTCTTCCAAATTAGGCACATGTTTAAAAAAGTAGGTAAGTTGTTTAAATGAGGAAGTTAGAAGCAAAAGTGCAAGTTGTGCAGTATTGAGAAAACAGTTTAAAAGTTGAAGTTACATAAGAAAATCATAGGTAATTCAAAATGATATCATCGCGGTGATGCGTTAACTCGAAAAATATATAATACTATTACATACTCATTTATTTTTTCAAGAGAAAAAATCACTTACATTCCTTTGTTTATAATCGCCTCAATTAAAAGGCAATTTTTAATGACGTAAAAGTGACTTTCATGGATTTTTCCTTGTACCCTTCACTTAAACATGATAACTTATGTAACAGAATATTTACCTGACAGAGGAAGGTCTGTTCATACATTAATTTCCACGGTATGTATACATGGACGTAACACTTCTGGATAATGTCTGAGAAATGTTAATGTATTTTAAAATTTAATTTCTAAACATATTTTCTATTTACTCATTAAGTGACGTTGCCTCGTTACGATACAGTCATTACGTCAAAATTATTGTTATCACTTAGTAAAAAGAGCATTTTACAATCATTTTTTGCACGATAATGCGTTCGTTGCCAACCTATGGGCTAAATAACTAAGGCCGGTATTCTTGAAACCAACTCTCCTCTCGAAGTGAGTGACATGTGAGTGGCTCCGCCTTCCTATGACGTCGAGAGTATTCTTGAAACCAACTCTCGCTCTCGACTCTCGTTTTGGCCACGCCTTACTCACTTATAAATGTCAAATTTTAAGTCGGCAGTATTCCCGTCTTTCCCTTTGTTTCTGCTCCACAGTAGAAATGTCGAAATTCCAAAAGTGAATAATCTTTTGGGTTTGGAGGCACAGAAGTTAATAGAAGATGTGGAAATTGAACAAAATCTACGGGATCAAGCGAATCGCCGTCGCCGCCTGTACTTTCAGGATATTCCCCGATATACAGGTAAGTCATGTAATATATGCTGTATGATTCATTATATTCTAACTTCTTCAATATGCATCGTGAGACTTCTTAAAATCTAGTGTTGTTTATTACAAACGTGTATGGAAATACTATATAAACCGATTACAAATAATTCATGTAGAGAAATAAAATATCACTCTCGTGTATAATCATTAACATGATCGTTTTTTTGTTTGTATATTACACGCAAAAAAGTGAAATTTTTATTAACTCCGGTCACATAACGAACAAAATTGGATAATAATTAGTAATTCAATAGTACGATATATATGTGTATGTATATATATAATATAAGGAAAATGCAAATAATGAAACCTCTTCATTCAAACTACTGTAGTAGAAATTAATAAAACAATATTTCTATTAATTTTTTAATACTTAACATTATTATTATTTAATTTAAAGAAATTAACTTCATTTCGTGTGTTTTTTGTTGGGACAAGTTAGTATACGCATGATTAGTTTATTGAATAATATGCAAGCAATTTATTTTGTTAGGTTAGGAAGAGTGTAATGGGGTGTATGTCAGTTTCTCATAAACTGTTTGGGAATTTATTAAGAAGGTTAGTTATTTCGATTTCACATTTATATCCTGCCACCTGGTGAACGTTACATTAAACATTCGCGCATGTGCAGTGCGATTCTGTAGAACTTATTCATTGAATAGATGAGAGTCAAATACTAAAGTTTACCCATAATTTACTTCACTCTTTAAATTATGCACATGAAAGATTATCTGATAATGCTTAATTTAATTTTATGCTAAACTCCTCGATTCAGGAACAAATACTTAATCAAGGTGTGGCCAGACAAATATTAAATTTATTATGGCATAAATATTGTGTCATACCAATTGTGAATTTATTCAATTTGTTTATTAATTCTATTCACAGGAAGTATGCAACTTGTAGTGGCAGACCTCCCTGGCATCAGCCAAAGTACTGTGTCACCTGTCATCAGAAAAGTATCCACCTCTATTGCAGAATTGAAACTACAATTTATAACATTCCCTAATGGAGATGAGGTTCGTCATCTCCATTATGAATTTCATAGAATTGCTTGTTTCCGTGGTGTAGTTGGATTCATCGATGGCACGCATATAAAAATAAGGAATCCTGGAGGAGAATATCCCGAAATCTTCAGAAATAGCTTGGGCGTATTCTCCTTCAACTGTCAGGTATGTACAAAAACTAGTTAAGCAAGTATTTGTGTGTGTTATTATTATTATTTTATTTTCACTCCCTCTCTCCAAGCGCAACAGGCCTAGAAGGCCCTTATGCTCTTTAATTGACATCATTAGAGTTGTAATTCAAAACTGATAATGAAAGATCCAACTAATTTTTTTTAGAAGCTTATTTTTAGAGTTCAGTTCTTCTACGTGTCGTAAATCTACGACATGTGATCCATGGCTTAAGTTGCCTTGATCAGTATTGTAAGAAAATTGAAATAAAGCCATTAGTTGCACTGTCTTAAATATATAGCACATAAAAGCAGACCTCCAAGCAGCATCTGTGAACCATTTTAGGTGAATACTTGATTTATGATGTTTTTTACCTAAATAATTTGTGCCAAGTAGGAGATTTTGTAGACCAATATCAGTGAGAAACATTTTGAAAATGTATTGTGTTAATATTGTTGTTCTAGATTACTACCTCATACCATTTATCCCATAACATAACATAGATTTTTGCATAAATAACAAATAAATATAACCATATTTTAATTTTTTTCATGTTTTTATTAAATTTACACTTTCCAAACCTTAATTTTTCTTCCTTAATTAATCTAGGTTGGAAAGTGTTAATTTAATAAAAACTTCAAAGTATGAAGCTTTACCGTTCAAAAGTAATGTATAAATTCTCAATAAAAGTACTTCTGAATAAAAGATTCCAATTGGCATGTTGGTATTGATGGTCTTCGGACGAACGAGAATTGTATAAGTAGAAAGAAATGTTGACATTCTTATCGGTGCTCAGATGGTGTAATTGGTATTGTACTAATGTACAGAATCAGAGATCCAGGGTTCAAGTCACAATTCAAGCATTATTTTTTCTTATCTTTATTAAGGTACAAGTAAATTTACGGAAAAACTGCACTTAAACTAGCATGAAATATTTTCAAAGTCCTATAGAATAACAGTGTGCATGCGCCAGAGTTTGAGAGCCACCAATACCCCACAATCGAACCATATGATTATCATCCTCGATTACAATCCATCGCTATGAAATTTAAATGACCAATATTTGCAATAAATCCCCAAATCTATGTTAAAAAGATATATTAATAATATTAAAATTACCAAACGTTTATTAAAAATGGGTGTACACTTACTTATCGCTCCCTAATGCTGATCCAACCAGCGATAACCCCAAAAACAGCATAGAAAAATCATAGACTAAGTAATATACTCTGTGGAGAAAAATAGCAGTTAGCATCACAATATTTCTAACAGTGTCATAAAATTGTGATTTGCACATTTAAATAAATACTTCGAAACTGTCTAATAATGTTTATAAAAATTGTTTGAAAAAGTTTAAATATTAGGAAATACAAAATAAGTGCTATAGTTTACAATAATGTAATTGAAAATCAAGCGCTAGTAAAATTGCAGTTGAGCCAAATTTACTTCCAATAAAACAATTGACGAAACCATCACAATTTTAACGCAATGACAAAACTGAAGTGCTTGTAATGGCTATGAATAAAAAATGAATAGTTTTCGTCAGGAACGGCATAGTTTATAGTAAGAATTTTGAATATGAAAAATTGAATATATATATATATAATCAATTGAGTTGGTGTTTACTTGATGGAAATCCATATTAATTAATTAAATAAAAATAAAACTTAGTTTCATTCAATTTTCATATTTATTAAGATATAATTCAGCGACAGCTGTTTCGGTACATGTCTGAAGAAGGTACAGTGTACCGAAACAGCTGTCACTGAATTATATCTTAATAAATATGAAAATCGAATAAAACTAAGTTTTACTTTTATTTAATTAATATATATATATATATATATATATATATTTTTATTTATTGCATTGAGAGTAGCTTTTTATATCTTGGATTTTTTTTTAATTTTCAGGCCATTGTGTACTTCACTATGGAATTCATAAACATCGTTACAGGCTGGCCAGGATCTGCACACGACAGTCGTATGTTCAAAAGTAGCATGATCTGTGGCCAATTTGAAGAAGGAGATGTGTCTGGCATTCTCCTGGAAGACAGTGGGTATGCGTGCCATCATATTTTAATGACACCTCTCCTCAACCCACAAACACGAGCTGATTTCAATTATAACTCAAACTTGAAACGACGACGACTGTTATAGTTGCAACAACTGTGTTACACAATATAGCGAGGAGGGCAAACGATGCCGAAATAGAGGATCTGCCACCAATAATGCTATTCCAGTTGTGAATGATGTTTATGATTTGCCAAATGGAAGGGCTCTAATAGATGTCCACTTTTAATAATAAGTAAGGTGAATACCGAGTCATCCTTCCTCATAACTGGTGTTCTATTTGAAGTAGTTTTGATATTTCACGTATACCATCGTCAGCTTTTCCAGACTGTTGAAATTTAAGTTGTCAGCTCTGGACATCGAGGGAACGACAATGTTAATTTCAACATTCTGGAAAAGCTGACGATGGTATACTTTATATACAGACACTAGTTCAAATAGAACACAGCAAGTTATGAGGTAGAATAACTCCGGATTTACCTTATTTGTTTTTAATACACAAGTGATCTTCTTGGTGATAAAATATTAAAATATATATGCAGTCAATATACCCATTTCACCAATTAATGTTTTAAAATGGTCAACAAGTTTCTACAGCCAAGCTGTCATTCTCAAGACCAGATATTGACAGTCAATATCTGGTCTTGAGAATGACAGCTTGGCTGTAGAAACTTGTTGACCATTTTAAAACATTAATTGATGAAATGGGTATATTGACTGCATATATATTTTAACCTTATTTGTTATTAAGAAGGACCTAATAGAGTTACTTACTTCCCACTGTATTTTTACTTGTAATTTTAGGATTGTGATTGGACAAAATTATATGAACACTTTCTTTTCACTACACTATCATGTATTATGCATTTTTTTTTGTCTTCTATACTTCCTCTGCTGTAAGGCTGTGAACATATTTGTGTTGTGTATATAGACCATTATGTGTTAAAAATGCAGATTTCCTCGTCTAAATTGTTGGTGCATCTGTAACACTATATCATTTTGTCTAATCTTAAATTTTATTTGTTATAATATGTAATTTAAATAGGGCTCTATTCCATGTGACATATCAGCTATAAACTTTGTAATTGTCCTTTAAGTCACTAACACTATCATTTATTGGTAACATAAGTTAAAATGCATGCACATTTATTCACATTTCTGGTATAGCCAATTGTGAACATGTTTATTTAATTCAGTTTGTTTGTTTTATGTCCCGCACCATAGCTGAATGGTTAAGGCAAGATGCTTTGTCAGAGAGTTACCGGACTTGCGCTGGTTCGGGTCTCCATGGGGGAAAACATTTTTTCTTGTGATTTTGGCCAGTATTGGGCCATTTCTCACTCAGCATCATGAGGCATTTGGGTAGCTACAATAAGTAGCGGCTCCAAGTTCAGAAAGTCAGCTATAATGACTGGGGGACCTGACATGCTGACCACATATCAATCCTACACTGGGTGAATGATCTTCTATCTCTGTGATCAACTCATGTGGAAGTGACTCCAACAGCCAGCTAGTAGGCCAAGAGCCTTCTAGGCCTTTCAAGCCATGGGTTTTTTTATTATTTTATATTCCGTTAAGTGAGTCAAATAAGTTATTACATGTTACCTCATAAAACTCCGTGATCTTCACAGGACTGGTTTCTGAAGCTATTGCTTGTATCATCAGCCAAGATTCCATTAACTCTATAGTCTGAGTTCTGGTTGACGATAGAGGAAATAACTTCAGAAACCGGTCCTGTGAGAATCACCCAGTTTTATGAGGTGAGATGTAATAATTTGACTTACTTAATTTATTTGCCTGATAATGTAAATTCCCATCATAAAATTTCATTAAAGTAATTTAGATTTGATTAAGTAGGTAGATCCTTGGCAAGCTTTATTGTTTTGTTATCTTGTTTTCCGTAAGTTGGGTATGGAAACTTAAAAGCTTATGATCCATCCATCCATAGTAATTCTGCCCAAGGGTAGGTATTTCACTGCAATCATAGCATTTTCATGCTATGATTTGCTAGGTAATTATAGGTGTGGTAGCTTCCCGTTGCTTTCTTTCCACATCGGTGAAGGATGATGATGATGACCGGATGATATTTGGGGACTGTTGGTCCCTAAGCTTCCTGACATTTGTCCTTACAGGTGAGGAAAACCCCAAAAAAACCTCTCCCAGGAGCTTGTCCCAACCAGGAATTGGACCCACTGCATGACAAGGCAGCACGCTACCTCGAGACCACAGTGGTGGACACGATGAGGTATTATATTCTAAAAATGTGTAAATAGTAATGTTTCACAATAATATATATAATGTATTAGTGTTACAAATTTGTGTGTTTATGTACATTGATAGCTGTGTAATGTTCATGTATGTAAATCCATATTGATTCTTGTATATAATTGTTATGAGTAATTATGAATGCTGATAATAATAAAAAGCAATGTTTTCAAATGAAACATATTTTGTATTTATTTCAGGTGTCATACATATTAAATCCACAATAAAATATAAGTATGGACTGTCTTTAATTTCAATTTTCCTCCTGCATTGTCCAAAGTACTAGAATTCACTTCTGTTTCTTTTATCATGACATACAAAACTCATGTCCACCAAAAACAGATGTTTATTTTCCAATATGCAGTTTCCCTAAGATTCATCCAAATATCCTCCCATCTAAACCTTCCTAATGGTATTTTCTCACTAAAATAAATACATTTGTCGCTATAAATGTTTTATAAGTTTGTTATGGGTTGATCATGTAGATTGAATAGACTAGTAGAAGAAATTTTTATTGGATTAAGTTCGTTGAGGAAAAGGTTCAGTGGAGGGCTTTAGTGAATGTGCCAGTTTATCTTATGTATTTCATAAAGCCCTAGAGCTTGCAACATAAGTAGTAAAACCAATCAGCTATTCAAGGGGACATATTTGAAAAAATCATGTTGACGTGAGGATGAGGTAAAACAGTAAACTGAAATGAAGTTTCATGCAATGACTACATATTTTAAAGATGGTTGTTTTATATAAATGCCCTTATAGGACTGTAGGGCAAAGTAGAGTTGGCATATATATAATACATATAAAGTTCCATTTTTTTGTTTTGATATAAATTTTAGAATAACACTGATAGAGTATCAAAGTTTATAAATTATGACTATAGTCTTGTATCAGGAGAAGCATTAATGACCATAAGGAGAAGAGACAATACTAATAATTTACATAACATGGTGTTTAAAGATTTGTGATGAATTACAGCAATAATTAATACATAGTTACTTAACAGTTTCTATAAATGGAAAAACTGCACTTAAACTAGCGTGGAATATTTTCAAAGTCCAATAGAACAACAGTACGCATATGTCAGGTTTTATATAGCCAGCGATAACCCACAATCTAACCACATATCGATTATCATCCTCGATTACTATATGTCGCTGTGAAATTTAAATTACTAATATTTGCAATATTAAGAGAAAAAAATGCATCATAATATTGTCTACCAGTGTCATAATATTGTGATTTGCATATTTAAATAAATACTTCAAAATTGTCTAATAATGTTATAAAAATTGTTGAAAAAGTTTAAAGCATTAAATAATGTTAGTTAATACAGAAGAAGAGTTTAACAATATAAATGAAAAATCAAGCGCTAGTATAAGTGAGTTTGAGGCCTATACCATATGTATAATTTTTTACCATAATCTCAACCTTGAGAGTTAAGGAAAATAAAATGCACCATCAAAAATTGATTAATAACTTTGTATTTATTTGATGTATTTTATATAACGTGGGTGATGGTAATTTCTTACCATGTTCTTAAAATATATCTTCATAGTGTAATTTTTGATAATGGTTTTCTATTAACAATTACAACAATAAATAATACATAGTTAACCTATCAATGATTTTATAAACCATAATAATAAATTATTATTTTGCTACAATTTCGACTTTTAAGGTTAGGCCTACAAAATTATTAGGACCTACAGTATTACCTGTTATGCACAACGGTATACCTATTATCCATAAGAGATAACATCATAAAATAAAATAGACCATCTCAAATGGATCACTAATACTGTTTTTTAATTTGATATAAAATAGATCACGTATATTATATTAATTTGGTTTGTTGATATCCCATAACGTACATATAACGTACGCTTTCTTCTCCATCACAATACACATGTAAAAATATAAAAGCTGTGGAATCTTACAATTGTGACCTTTTCTTAACATATATTATCATAATATAAGCCTATTCAGATAACTACTTTTATAAGGGATAACTGGGCAATATATAATTTTTTACTTTCATTATTGTTGGACTTTCTATATGTAGAAATCCCAATTTTTGCCATGAATACGTGTTTGATTACAACACATATATTGTATGTTTAACCTCAATCAGATTCAATTTCTCATTTTTTATAACTAAAGTTTAATTTATTTTAGGCAAACAATCACATCCCATAACTATACAATTGCGACGATTTTTAAAAGACGCAATATTTCACAATATCAGATGGATTATTTCTCTATATGCATTTTTAAAATCATTGCCAACATACGCATTTTTCCATCTCGCCTGAGATAGAGATAAGATCGGATAAGATGGTTTCAGAAAACCATCTCTCACTCCTCGGTGGTCAGACTCAAACTTACGAAAGTGGAGATAGGGTGGAGGAGAGGAGAGTTGGTGTTCAAGAATACCGGCCTAAATAATTTATACTGTAATATTACAAATTACCTACCAAGGGCGGAAAGTAAAGCCACTCTGCCCTCTATGTATACTACGTACAATGTATATATACAAATGTATTGGTTAATATACACTATACCAACACAATCCACTGCATTTTAAATGAACTGAGATTTGTTTTAAAGCAATATAGTAACACTAATTTCAACTTTGGCCGCCCATTTGCCGTGATTGGTGTCACGTCCTGCTGTAGTCCTCAACTTATATATTTTCGCGCATTTACCAAATATACATTGGTCAGACAGACTGCTAACGTCATTGCAGTTGTTTATAATAAACGTCAATATTTCCACCAAATAGTGTATTTTAACTATTATTTTATAATTTTTGAAAACACCATCATGCAAAAAAAATGTAACAACACCTGTTTGTGAATGTTTTTTGGGCAGGAACTCTCGGAATTAAAAACCTTGCTACCAACTTCGTTCACTCGTTTAATAATTTCTCCTCGCTTCTGTAAGGCCACTTCCCCAACCTCGCATAATAATTTACTATTGCGAAATGTTATCTGCTTTTAAATATAATTATTTGTGTGCACGTAGGAAGAAAGGCTAACATATCGACTTAGAATCAAATACAACCACAAGTTTCCTCGTGTTTTAAATACTCATAAACCCAGTTTTATTTTTTCAACAAGTTACGTTATGTTTACATATTCTGTTACCCATGACATTGAGAATGCATATGCATACTATTAGGCATTTTCTTATT